>JPKE01001070.1:0-13565 GCA_000750995.1 Pseudogymnoascus sp. VKM F-4520 (FW-2644) | reverse complement strand
ATCCCAGTCCCCCATCCCCCCCAACATCCCCCGCAAACTCTCTCCACATCGCCTCCTCCATCGCCTCCAAACTCCCCATCTCCATCCCCAGCGGATCCTCATACAACTCAAACATTCTCGGCGGACTACTCGGCATCGGCGCCGCGTCCGTCGAGAAGAAGTCCGCCCCGAACCCACCCCCTCCGTGGGGGTGGTGGTGGTGGCCAAAGCCCGCGCCGGCAAAGAGAAGAGCGTCGCTGTGCAGGTCGGAGGGGTGCGCGAGGTCGGGGAGGGCGGAGAAATCGAGGCCGAGGTCGAGGTTGCGGGAGGGGGAGCGCCCGGTGTCGTAGCCACCCTGGGTAGCATGCCCGTCTTCTCCGGTCTCGCTGAGGAGCCGGTTTAGGGTTGCTGTGAAGGGGCTTTCTTGCACCCCCGTGCGGTGGCGGGGGCTGCGTCGCGTAGCGGGGGTGGATCTAGTTGGTGTGCGCTGCGGGAGCATGTCACCGCGGCGTGAACGTGCTGATTTCGCGGAACGGGATATGGAGCGCGTGATAGGTCTATGGGAGGGCGTGGGTCGGGTAGGTGTTTTGAAAGGGTTAGAAGGCGGGAGACGCGTCGGAGTGGTAGGGCGCGAAGTGCGCAGAGGATCTTCGCCAAAGAGGGCCGCGAGGTCATCATCTAGCGGATCCAGTTCAGGCGGGTGGTTCTCCTTGTTACAATTCCCCATAGCAGGCGTCGGCGCGGCAAAATCAGCAGAGAAGCCGGTACCTAAATCGCCTAGGGATTTCGGGGAATCGTCTTTGCGGGGAGAGGGAAATAGGAGGCGCCGTGTGGCACCGAGCTCGTCTTCGAGCTCGATGGGGGTGTGGCGCGTTGTGCCCATCCAGCGCGCGGGGCTGGATTGGATGGCGCGACGGAGGGAGGCGGCGGCGGTGTCTTTTAGTGCGGTATTGTTCTTGGGGGGTTGGACGCTGCCGCCGCGTTGGGACGGGCGGGGTTGTTGGGATAGTGATGTAGTGGCTATGGAGACATGGAGGTCCTGCCGGAGTGCGGCGCCAGAGGCGTAGTTGTCAGGGGGAGCGAGAGCGTCAGAGTAGAAGTTCGCCTCAGAGGTAGCCATCGGCGCCTGTCCCGCGACCGACTTCCTCGGTTTCGAGCCCCCGCGCTTCTTCCTCTCTCCAGCAGGCTGATTCGGGTCTTTACCCCAGCGATCCTCGGGGCGCTGGGATTTATACTTCGACATCCAGATCCCACACGGATTGCACATGAGAATCTCCGTAAACGCCACCTTGTCATCCGCCGCCGCCAACGACTTCTTAATTAACCGATACGCCACCGGTTTCCCGGACTCGTCCCTCTCCACAATCTCAATCGCAGTCACCCGCCCCGCCTCGTCAGAATACTCATGGTACCCCGGATCGCCCTTACACTCCTGCGCCCACGCCTTGCGCCAAGCCGGCGTCTCGATGGCGCCGCAGTTGCTGCAGAAGGGTGGCATTTCGCCACGCGAGATGGCATCTTCGAGGCGTAGTCGGATCGTCTGTTTCTTGCCCATCGCACTGCGCTTTGAATAGGGCTCCGCTGCTGTCCCGTCGTCCATTTGTGTTGGAGCCTCGGTGGCGGGATGCACGGCGTCGGACCAGGTGTGTGCGTGTTGGAGGTTACTAGGTGGGAGTGCCGGTTCGCTCGCAGCAACAGCAGGTAGTGTCAGCGATCCCAACGAGGCCGTACGGCTCATAGATCTCGACGGCGGGCGCGAAAACGAGTGAGTCTGCGGCGCGCTATTCGTAGGTAAGCTCGGCGGCGCAACTTCCGTCTGACTCCGCTCCACGCTCTGAGAAGCCTCAGCAGCAGCAGTAATCGGCACCAGCGCCATCGCCGACCCCGGCCTCGGCGGCGCAAACGACGCCGCGCTCCCCCTCCTCCCCCCATTCGCCAGCCCATCCTCCGACATCGTACTCTTTGACCTCGCCAACGTCCGTTTCGGCCCCTTCGGTTTCGGCTCCGCCTTCTGCTTCGCCTCCGCGCGCGGCAGCATTTTCGTAGGTAGCAGTTCCGGCGGCCCTGGCGTGACCTCCTCGATCGCGAAGCCGTGGTGGACTTTCTCGGCGCGCGGAGCGGGCTTGGTGGTGCGGCGGCGTGTGTACTTGGCTGCAATGACGGGGTCCTCCTCAGCGGGTTGTCCATCCTCGTTGTCCTCGAATAACTCACTAATGTCTCCGCTCATAAACCCCGAGTCCGTCCTTGGCATTGGTGGTAAGATCGGACTTGATGGCGCGTGCGGGCTCGAGCGCGCTGAGGCTGTGCGGCGGAGCACGGGGGGGGAGGAGTTGATATCTGGCGGTGTGTCGACGGGACTGTCTTCTTTCTCTGGTGAGGTCATAGCGGATTCAATTGACATGCGTACGTGATCTTGCGGGTCGTGGCCAGCGTCGGAGGGAGGGTAGGGAGAGTTGTACTGCCGACGAGACTCGCCGAACTGGGAGACGATCGAGTTGCGACGGAGAATGCTCTGGGACGTGGCCCGTGACCGGTTGGCCTTCAGAGAAGGGAGTTGCGGGACGGGAGTCGGCGCTCTGGGCATCTCCTGGAGGTGAGAGCCAGCGGCACCGCCTGGAGCAGGGGCAATGGCGATAGGTCGAAAGAGGCGGAGAGATCCTGCGGTGCTGGCAGCGACGCGGAGTGAGTCGGTTCCAGTGCCGAAGGAGGATTTGCTGTTCCAGTTCGTCTGCGTGATCTTGGCGCGTTTCTTGGTGGCGGGGGCTTCCTCGCCATCAGTCCCGTCTTCATAGCCGGAGGTGTTGCCGCCGGCGAGGGGCTTCGATGGAGCGCGGGGTTTCCTAGGCCTTTTCGTAGATGCCTGGGATGCCGGACGCGAAGGTGCCTTCTCCGAAATCCTCTCCCTCGGACTCGGCGGCCGACTATTACTCGGCGCCATCTCCGCATTGGCAGGTACATTAAACGGATCCACTGACGTCTGCTGCAACGACGGACTCAGCAACTGATTGACAACCTCCATACTAATCCCACTCCTTTGACTCGGCATCGGCGCAGGCGTATTCACCCGATTCGCAACCTGTCCCACACTCGGATTCGACTGCAGAAACGCCAGCCACTCGCCATGATCAAAGCCCACCGGCATCGCCTTGCTGATCTCGCGGTACGTCTCCATGCTGCGCACATACTCGCTCTGCAGTACCGTTGGCACGGGGACTAGACGCAGCTTCACCTCCAGCGTCTCCGCTACGCCATTCGAGAACAGGCCTTGGATGTTCTTGCACACGCGGCCTGTGATGAGCTGGCGAGATTGGCTGGCGGGTGCTTCGGGGGTGGGCGAGGAGGCCGCTAGTGCCCAGGACAGCATCCCTTGTCCGACGAGCGGGTTGTCGTACTCGGAGTAGTCGTAGGCGTACACGGTGTAGTCCTGACCCAGCTTGGCGACTAGCTCGGGGGAGCACTGGACGATAGCTTGTATGCAAGTTTTCAGCTCGATGACACCAATGGTGGCGTTCTCGTCCATAGCCACAGCCTGGATCTGCAACACATGCGGCCACCTCGCCAAGCAATTCGTCTTATTCTGGTCGTCGAAGGTGTAGAGAACTTTCACTGTAGGTAGCACGGTTAGCCAGGCTTGTCAAGCCGCAGAAGGCAGACACGCATACGTCTCATAGGCCTGATTGTCACGCCAGCACTCTCGCCATCGTTGGTGCCGGGTTGGCTGCCAGACGCAGGCATAGGGGGTTGTGAGCTGGCGCCCCGAGCGGTCCGGGATGGCGACGACATCGGGTACGGCACTGGCCCGCGGCCAGGATTGGTGAGGTCTTATGAGCCGGGAAGCTTGCACATCGGTTGGGGAAGAGGTCACAGTGTTGTGGTCATGGATAGGACTCGATTGTGGGGGTCGAGTCGGTGTGCTTCGAGGTGTCGTCTTGTTTGCAGATTCGGAAACGCGTTGCTTGTCCCTTGCCTGGTAGAGATGGGTGAGGAGGTAGAACAATTATAAAGTAGTAGATGTGTCGAGGGTATAATAGAGTAGAACTGTGTATAATCGTAGAGAGTAGTAAGAGTTGTGGGTGGAAGAATTGGAAGAATTGGTATGTGGAGAATGCAATCACGTCGCCCTCGATATCAAGCTTCACCAGACCGCGTATCGCGTTGTAAACCCGCTAAAGGAGGCGCTAACCAGGGGCACGCAGGGCCGCAAGATAGTGGACCCGAAAGCCTAAAAAGTCCCCGAACCGACAAATTCCAGCCTCTCGATTTCGTCTGGGGGTTCGCTAATGGATGCTGTCGTCCCGCCGTATTTCTTGGATGGTCAGCCAAGGTGGTAAGGTAATGTGATATGCCGTTCCTTGTGTGTAAGAATCAGACCGCCAACACACCAACAGCCACACACCGGGAGGAGATGGATTTAAATTCTTTGAAAAGTTTTTCTCGGAGGGGGAATTTCATCGGCTATATATACTCGGCACTTTTGATGTTCTTCAATGATAACATTCTGATGACTCAGCCTCAACTCATTCGATTATATTCAACCCAGGGGCCTCCTATTATATCACATGACCTTTGCTGCCTGGAATAGTAATGAATATATTTTCTCATCCATCCATGCCGCGATAGCGATAGATGATCCGGTATGTGTAACTGGTGATATTTCCGCCAACCAAGGCCCCATAGCCGTCTATTCCACAATATCGTACAACAACATCAACCCCTTATTCACAGCCATCAAACCCCATCCATCCACCCCATCTACTCCATCCATTTAGTCAATCCAGACGGCCTTTCCATCCTGAACAGTCGTCTTCCTGGACAAAATCTCCTCAATCACCTCCTTGACGCCCTGCTTCCCGCTCCTCGCCTGCACGAAATTCTTGACGATAGACTTCCTCGACTTCGGCTCGCTGCGGACATACAGAGCGACCTGGCCCTCCGTAGGCAGGCTGAACTTGGCGTGCGGGTAGCTGGTGTAGTCCTCCTCGCTTAGCAGACCGAGCTTCTTCTCGCCCTCGACCTCGAAGAACGGCTCCGCGACGTTGTCGCTCGCCTTGATGTCCTCGAGCGACGCGGGCTGCCACTTCGGGGGTTCGCGGGGCTGTCCGGGCTCCGGCTTGCGGATCAACAGCGCCGAGACGCCCTCGGTGAAGTCGGGGTGGCGCATGAACTTGGCAGCGATCTGGTGTTCGCGTTGGAAGGTCTCCTTGATGCTCCAGGTCTTTCCCAGGCGCATTTGGCGGAGCGTGACGTAGACGCTGGTCGGGGAGCGCTGGTGAAGAGTCTTGAGGGTCTTCTGGGCCCATTCCTGCGTCTCGCCGGTCTCGGCCTCGAGCGCGGCGATAATCTCGGGGACGCTGTTGGGGCTGAAGCAGCGGTCGATGGCTTCGCGCATTGCACCGGCAATATGGATCGGCTCATCGTGGGGTAGGCCGGTGGTGAACTCCTCGATTGTGGAGTCAATGAGGGTTAGGCGGGTGTCGAGAGAGTCGTAGTCGTTGAAACGGAGTTCCGCGAGACGAGCCTCGAGAGCTGGTAGCGACGTAGAGTGGATGTAATGCGTCGCAACTCCAGCGTAGAAGACATTGGCGCCCTTTAGCCTGTCGCTAGTAAGTGCGAGATATGTGCCGATAGAGCCATTCATCTTTGGGAGGAAGAACGATGCTCCAACGTCTGGGAAGAAACCGATTGTCGTTTCTGGCATGGCGAAGAGTGTCCTCTCCGTAGCAATCCTGAGCGGTGTGTGAATGCTGAGGCCAACACCTCCTCCCATGGTGATACCATCCATCATCGCCACCAACGGCTTCTTGTAAGTCGCGATCATATGGTCCAGCTTGTATTCGAGGCCAAAGTAGTCGGTCGATCGTTGCTGTCCTTCAGGTCCCTCCGAGTTCCATTTCGCCAACTCTGCCACGTCTCCACCAGCGCACATCGCCTTCTCTCCAGCTCCCTTCAGCAGAATAATATTCGCCATGTCCGACTTGGTCCACTCCTGCATGCGCGGCACAATCTTTCGTACCATCGATCCATTCAGCGAGTTGAGCTTCTTCGGCCTGTTCAATTCGATGGTCCGCAGGCCATATAATGTGTCGAACAGAACATCCTCCGGCTCGTCTCCAGGGAGCTCCTTAATAGCAGCGCCATCCGTCGCCGTCGTAGCCATCTATATCCCATTAGCCCCCATCTCCCATAAAATTATTCAAATCCTCATACCTGCGCCCTGAAAGCTGGGTTCTGAATCTTCGAGGCGAGGGGCATAGTTGCGCGAGAGTTCCAGCTAACAGCTGCACCGGCTCTTCTATAGAGCGAACGCGAGATCATCGAGACTGCAATGCCAGGAAGAAAAACGGCCGTGGTTATAACTTCAAACCCCCGTCAGTCAATAAAAATGTAGCCGTGAGCGCCCTCGGATACTCTCGGCTGCCGTACAACGCTGCTGAAATGCAGTGCACGTCCCCCCAAAGTTGCTTGCTGGATGGAAGCGCTAGTCGATTTTGAGGTGGTGCAACCTTTAATCGCATCCAGACGTGAACTTCGCGACGGCCAAGAAAAGATCAAAGCCTCACCAAACCCCTCTACACATACACCATGGCTGACACAGCCAAGATCCAGTATGTGCTTACCTCGATGGCCCTGTTATACGTCCAAAATGCTAATTTTCCCCCAGAGAACTGCTGGCAAAGCCACGCAACGACCTCACGTACGTCCCTGCCCCTCCCCAGGCCACGACCATATATACCCCCAGGCCTCCACGCATTCCACCCCCGTACGCCCACGCGACACCCTGCTAACAATCCCGCAGCGAATTTGAGGTCGCCGCCCTCGAGCAGCACGAATTCACCAGCGGCCCGCTCTCAATCCTACAGACGGCGGTGCGCTCGCACTCCCAAGTACTGATCTCGTGCCGTAACAACCGCAAGCTGTTGGCGCGTGTCAAGGCTTTCGATCGCCACTGCAACATGGTGCTTGAGAATGTGAAGGAGATGTGGACGGAGACGCCGAGGTTGGCGGGTGGGAAGAAGGGAAGGCCGGTGAATAAGGATCGCTTTATCAGTAAGATGTGAGTTGGAGATTCTGTTCTGGTTGGCGGTGTGATCGGAGGGAGATGCTAGCTTTGTTGATGCAGGGCGTTTGCAGAGATGGGCTGCATTATTAAGGGCACTGCTAACGTGTATTTACCAGGTTCTTGAGAGGAGATTCAGTCATTCTCGTCCTGCTCAGTTGAGCGGAGAGCTTCGCGTCGGTGGTTTTGAAAGGTTCATATGGGTCTATTGGTTGGCTTGGGGTTCATCATATCATAAGATTTCCGGGTTAGGACCAAATGGGGCGTTATACAAAAAGTTGATGAAATACAGTCCATGACAATTAAGATCCTACCTCATCCCTGTGAACGAGGTCCCCATATATCTAACCATCCCACAATATCGAAAATCACCAAACTATTCAAGCAGCATCCTACGCGTCCCCTCCATCCGTCTCCTCCTCTATCCCCGCAAAACCAAGGAAGAACTCACTCAGTCCGTAGGCTCCTGGGTCAGGCACATCCTTGAACCCCTCTCCCCCAACATACACCGTCCTCCCCAAACTGGCCTCCATACCCCTCGTCCCCTCTGCCCCCTTCTTCGCCGCCTCCGCCGCCTTCACCAAATCCCCCGTCTTACCCAGCGTAACCACAAACGGCTCCAACGCATCCACTAATGTTCTATCTCCAGGCTTGGCAGGAGTATACCTCTCGAGTGCCGTCAACGCCTCACTCAGCGCCTTCGCCCACACCTTCTCCGTCGCGACGCCCTTCCCCTGTCTTCTCAGGGCCGCCACCAACGCGTTTAGGAAGATCGCATAAAGCGCCCCAGACGTCCCGTCCATGCTCGCCTCCACCACCGCCGCCACGGATCGCACATCGACAACCACGTCGCCCGATGGCTGCGCGCGCACTAGCATAGCCTGCACAGCCTCTGCGCCGCGCTTGAGTCCGATGCCGCAGTCGCCATCGCCAACGACGGTGTCGTAGCGCGTGACACGTGGCTCAGCAGCAATGATGCGCGCGAGGCCGGCATTGAGGCGGTGCCGCGCGGAGACCTCGTCCATGGTTAGTCCCGTGGGCTGGGCGGCGGTGGCGAGCAAGTGTGGCTTCTCACGCGTGGCTGTGTTCTTCGCGGTCCAGGTTTGAGGGAGGATTGGGGCAGCCCAACCTGTGGCTTGGCTGGGGGCGTCAAGCAAGGAGAGGAGGGTATGTGAGAGGCCGGTGGGAACGGTGTTGAGGAGCGTGATGCTGAAGCCTGGGCCGTTGAGACTGGTCATGTAGGTACCGGCGAGGATACGCCTGGGCTGGATTTGGTAGTCGCGCTGGAGTTGGGCAGCGACTTCGGTTGTGATGCCACCCATTTCTAGGGGGCTCACTCCACCGAGGTTGTTGACTAGGAGGACGACTTTTTTGGAGTTGACCTTGAGATAGGCACGGTCCTTGTCACTCTGGTCGAGAAGTTGCTTTAACATCGTCTTGACCAGCTCTTCGAGCGTGACGGACAGGCGTGCAGAGCCAGCCTCGTTATGGATTCCCATACCGACTTCGGTCTCTTCATATTTCAGGCGCTCGGAGTCATTTTGGTCGACTAAGTCGCGGCCAGGAACGTGGACGTGATCCAGACTGGCGCCAACACTCACGAGATTCTCAGCCGTCAGATTTGCAATCTAGTTTCTGTCAGCATTATCATCACCAAGGGGACAGCTAGTACGCACCCTCGTCACATCCTCCAGGCTATAACCCAACTCCGCCAACGCACCCGCAATCTTAACAACCAACACGGTCCCCGCAATACCTCTCCTGCCAACCTTCCCAGCCTTTGCCCTCCCAACACCGACATCATCTCCAACGACAACCATATCGACCTTCACGCCTGCCGACTTGGCCTTCTCGACCGCCATCCCAAAATTGAGAACATCGCCCGTGTAATTCATGATAATGGCAAGCACGCCCTTGTCAGTGTCAACGCGCGACACGATGCCCGCGCTGATCTGCTCCGCAGACGGCGAGGCGAAGATCGTGCCCGCGACGGATGCCGCGAGCAAGCCCTGGCCAACGAGCCCCGTGAACGAGGGCTCATGGCCGGAGCCGCCGCCAGAGACGAGAGAGACTTGAGAGGGGGCGTCGGACGGGCGCAGGTAGACGACTTTGTGGTGCGCGTCGACGGCGAGAGCGGGGTTGGTGAGGGAGGCTGCGAGGAGAGCATTGTTAACGAGGTGGGTGGGGTCGTTGAAGAAGTGTTTGGTCGACATCGTCGGTAGATGTTGGTTTTATGGTCGGCTACTTGAAGGTGTAATATATATTTAATGAAGTAAATAGCTGGAAGAGTCGATTATAAAGCTTGAGGGGAAGCAAATTAAAGCCAGAGTGTTACCACGATGCCCAGCTACCTGTTTCTCCGCACCAATATGCACGTATGTCGATCAGACCACAATTGGGTCTCACAAGACTCGCACAAGGTTCCAGCCGAGCTGTCTGGTAGATCTTAAAAGGTTCAATCCGGAGGGTTCTTATAATTCCGAACTGGAGGTTTTAATGATATGCGCTGTGTTTCTGTTGTGTACCCATCAGTTACGCTTCTGTCATATTATCCGCCCAGGTTACCCCCCAGCCAGTAGGCAGTCGAGATGAATACTGGAAGAATTGACTGGAGGTATGGTCTAAAAACTTACGGAGTTTTTTCTGCTATTTATTCCTTAAGCTTACACTAAATCAATAAATATAATATACAATATCTATCCTTTTGTGTCCTCAAATTGCGCTGGTAGAAGTTGAACCCCTCATGACGTCGGAGCTCCCCCCCACTCACCGCCCAGATTCTGCCACCTCCACCTCAAAGCAACCTAGCTCAGCCTTCTCCAGAATTTCAAAATTCACTTTCTCGACAACAACACCAAACCGATCAACAAATCAACAACCTCACCAAAACACCTCACAACACCCTCACAAACAAATACCAACAATGGCGACCACCCCCCCATCCATCGCCATCCCAGGCCAGCCCCTCGGCTCCTCAACCAAGTACATCCCAGGCCCAGGAACGCACCTCTACCTCTCCCAAATCCACGCCTCAATCCTCGGACCAATCCACCTCATCCACCCCCCCAAGCCCGTCGGTCCTCAAAAGCGCCTCACCAAGATCACTCCATCGGCGCCGATGCCCCTCCCTACCATCTCTGTGCTGCGCAGCCCAGTGCTTGACACCAAGCCCGGCGAGGCACACGCGGCGAAGCGAGAGGCCATTCCGGAGGTTGGCAGTATTGTGCTGTGCCGCGTGACGAGGATCACGGCGAGGCAGGCGAGTGTTGCGATTCTGGTGGTGGGCGAGACTGTTGGGGAGGGAGAGTGGCAGGGCGTTGTGAGGGTGCAGGATGTGCGCGCGACGGAGAAGGATAGGGTGAAGATCGCAGAGAGCTTTAGGCCTGGGGATGTGGTTAGGGCTGTTGTAGTATGTCTTTTTTTTTTCTTTCTGCTTTTTACGATTTTCTCTTCTTCGTTTTTACCCTTCTATTTTTCGCCATTTCGCAGCTTGTCCCTTTTTTTTCCCTTCCTCACTTCCCCTGCCCCTATTCTCCCGCTCCTTAGTCTACCCCTTTTCCCTCCCCCCCTTTTTCATCCAACCCCTCAACCAACCTACCCTTCAACCCCCCAATCCAGGCAAACCCCATCCTAACAGCCCCCCAGATCTCCCTCGGTGATCAATCAAACTACTACCTCTCCACCGCACGCAACGACCTTGGCGTCCTCATGGCCACCAGCGACGCCGGCAACGCCATGCACCCCGTCAGCTGGCGCGAGTACCGCGACCCTGTGACCGGCACCAGCGAGCTGCGCAAGGTTGCTAAGCCTTTCTAAAGAGTTTACCTATCTAGCTGCCTCCCACCGTCTGCGTATGACTGCCTGCCAATCGTTAGCAGGAGGGGGCAAGGGGGAAAGGGGCGCGCTGCGTAAGTTCCTCGAGGGGCAACAGGGCTGCGGCGCAAGCTCTCGAGATGGGTGGGAGGCGGCAAACTACCCCCTTCCTGCATGCCATCTCTCAATTCGACGCGCAGGGTCACTTATCTTCAGCGGCACGGTGTCAAGGGGAAATGGGTGCGTTGTGTATTGCGCGTTCGGCAGGAGGGAAAGGGGTCGCTGCGCAAGGAGGGTGGGTGGGTGGTGCCAGACTACCTATCTCCCTGCGCCTGGCTCACGGATTCAAGTCGCAGAGTCACTTATCTCCACCGGGGGGTTGGCAAGGGGAAAGGGGTAAAGGGGGTGCGCCGCGCGTTCGCGAAGGGTGTGTGTGTGTGTGTGTGCTGCGCAAGCTCCGCAGGGGGGGTGAGTGGGTGGTGCCAAACTATCTACATCTCCCCATCCACCCATCCACCCATCCACTCTGCCTGCAGACCTAACGCAGGGACACTTATCACGGCACAACCTCGGCTACTGCATGTTCCCACCAAACCCATCAACTACCTTGGCAATCAGCCAGACCGTGCGCACGATTACGCCAGCAAGGCGTCAACTACTACTTTCTTACCCCCCCGGAAATGGATAAATAAGGCGACGAACACGCTCAGCTACGTTACAGCGGCAGTCTCGGCGGAAAGGCTGGCATCGGCTCAGAAACGGCTATGCTGATGTGAGAGCGCTGGGCGTAGATCGATCTAGACTATCCACCAGCCGTCTGATAGGGGTGGAAGGGGTGTGGATACTGTGGACCCCGGCACCGCGAATGGGAGTTGCTCGTCCATCCGCTGTCATCCACTCACCTCGCCACCGCCACCCTGCCGCTCCCTCGCCGTCTGGTCCGTGCATCCGGGTGATAGATTTAGGGGCCGGGTCGGCGGAGGGAGCGACGCCGGACATGTGTCAATGCCAACTTTTCCTCGTCGCCGTTCTTGCAAGTTTGTCGATCTGAGGATCGGGAGGGGGGTGAGGGGCACTTTATCTCGCTATCTTCGGCCATTTACGTGCCTCGCCGTGTTCTACGCAACGGCGGTTTTCGGTGTCTCTCTGGCCGGTAGGGGCGTGGAGCGTCAGTTCGGCGTCACCGTTTCGCCACTGTCAGTCGGGAATCTGGCGTGATCGGGAGGGAGGAAGGGGGGAGGTTGGGCCTGCGAATAGGGCTAGGGGGGCGAAAAGCAGGGTTGGTTTGCGGCGAGCGACGGGCGATGTACTGTACAGTACAGTATGTACAGGTAGCTAGCCACAGTAACAATACAAGTTTTCCTCCAAACTACTTTCTGTAAATGATCCGGATCGAGCAACACCTCCGCGCCTGTGACGTCCCCAAGTACAGCATTGTACTCCCTGCTGTAGAAAAACGCTCTTCACAATTCCTGTTAATTCCAGCGCCCCGAATTTTGGGGGCACGAAGAAAACGGGTTTTGGGTTTCCAGGCGCTCGGGTTTTGTTTTTACGTAGTCATGGGGGTGGTGCTTGAGTCGTGGGTGCATTTTTCCACGGCCAAGGGGATGGAGAGGGGGGAGCCGGGGAGATGGAGGTGGGATTGAGAGGGTGGGATCGTGGATTTGTGGTGAGGGGTTGGAGGGGGGTGAGTGGGAATGTTGGGAGGGGAGGAGGGGGAGTGCAATGGGAGCTGAGCTCAGCCCTATGCCCCTCCCCCTCTCCCTCCTGCCCCTCCTGCTTGCCCCTCCCTACGTCTCTGGACCAGGAGCATGCGCACCCCTCGTTCTCTCACGGCCAAGTCATGGAGCCAAGAAAGCCGCCACTGCTGCCAACCCTCCTGCCAACCACCACCAACCACTGGACGGAAAAAGTAGTTCGTAGATCCCTAGCACGCACGTACCTTACCTTGATCCTGCCTTGGCAGTTCGAGGCTCGAGTTGCCGATCGCCGCGATGACCACGGCTCGCACGTCCACTGTCTGTAGGATGAGAGCCAAGGTATAGAAGGGCCAATGAATAGGAAGGAGGTAGAGGTGCACTGCGCCCCTTTCCGCTGTTATTTCCGCTGTGCTGTGCGTCAAGTAAGCATGCCCCGCCGTCTGTCAGCATAGCTCTAGACCCTCGCCGCAGGCGGCTGTAACGCTTGGTGGTGGGGGGGGGGGGGGGGGGGGGGTTCGTTATCCACTCCACTCCCCCATAACCAGCAAAATAGACAGATGGAGAACGGAAATCCACTGCGGCGAGTTTGTTTATTCAGCTGCTATGGACCGGAAAAATAGGTGGATGGGCGGGCAGGAACCCACTGCGGCGAGGCCGTCTGTTATCCCTATCCACTCATTCATCCACTGACCCCATCAGTTCATCCTATAACCCACACCCATCAGCCACCACTGCCGCATCAATCAACCGCGCAAACCGCTCTTCAAATGTCTACTCCACTCCTCGACAATCATCTTCCCCATCTATCACACACACTCCCCATCAATCCATCCTATAACCCACCCCCTCAACCGCTCTACACTGCCCGATTCCACATCCACAACCACAACCACAACTCCCCTCCCTCACCCACTGCCCATCAATCAACCACAACTCCCTCCCTCACCCACTACCCTATCAATCAACCACAAGAACTCCCTCACCCACTGCCCTATCAATCACCAACCACCCCTCCC
>JPKE01001063.1:0-28783 GCA_000750995.1 Pseudogymnoascus sp. VKM F-4520 (FW-2644) | reverse complement strand
CCTGGTTTTGGTATGGGGGAGTTGGGGGGGGATATCGTGGGTGTGTTATAACTTGGATGGGGGTGTTGGCGGGGAATCGAATGGGTGGGATCGAGTCAATTGGAGGCGAGCTGTGGAAATGGAGGGAAGGGGAGACGGGAATTAAACAAGCCAATTCGGTCAATTGATCGCGTGCTGGGAATAAAAATAGGAACGAAAGCAAAGGCAACAGAACAGAAGCAAACAAACAAAACACCACATACCTCTCCCCCTAATCGTAACCCCCATCGGCAACGGCGCCTCCATCCAATCTTTCCTCGACACTACACTCGCCTTACTATCCTTACTCTCCCTCTTATTCCCACCAGCACTCCCTTTACTCCAGCTCACGGAGCTCGTACTCGTACTCGATCTCCCCATCGTCGACAGACTCCGTGGCGTTAGCGGCGGCGCCTTCCCAGTCGCCATCGCCATTGCCATTGCCGTCGACGTCGCCGTTGCTGCCGCCCCCGCGGCGCTTGTGGTCGGGTATAGGTTATACTGATGCGACATGATTAAAAGCCACCACGGCCACGATTTCTGTCAAGCTATGTTGTCGTATCGTATCGTATCGTGTCGTATCGCATTGTCGTCTATCGAATCGATCGTAAGTGGGTGATCGATTGATCGATTGATGCGATGCAAGGATTCTCAACTCTCAGCGTTGCAACGCGGGCGGGGAATTAGGGTCTCCAGGTCCAGGCGAGGGCACAGGAGCGAGGTCCTTGCTATTTCAATCTCAAACAAAATCAAAACAGATAACACTTTTGATGGCGATCGGTGTGCGCACATGTTATTATCATGTGACTTTCTTACGGGGAGGATAGCCGAAACGGAGGGGAGAAAAGAGGGGAATTTGAGGTGTTTTAGGACGGGTGGCGCGTGTCAGCCTAGGAATAGATTGCTCTAGAGTTGGGCCTAGGGGCTATGAGCTAGGATGTTTGTTTAAGGTCTGGGGGGTGCTTCGGGGGGCGTTCTAAGAAGTTGCATGTGGATTTGTTGGACGATCGGATGGGGATGAGGTAGTTACGGAGTGTTGGTTAGAAGGGGATAACAACCTCGGCGAGTGACAGTAGTAGATATAGTAGAGAGGGACGGAGTTGGGGGGAGGGAGTGGCCGAACACCACGATCTAGATTACTATTTTAAAATAATAAATATTCCGCCGCCCCCTTAATAAAAATAAAACTCTCCGATAAGTCAAGCAATTATTTCCCAGCTCGGAAATCAAGTCGTCGTCGTGAGAATCCGAATCCCAAAGAATGCCACTAGCCACACTATCCGCCACACGCCACACGCCACACGCCACACGCCACACGCCACACGCCACACACGCCACCGCCACACCCCGCCCACTTAATTTACCCACCCGCAACGACACGCGGCTACCTCCAGCCTTGCGCCAATGACAGCGGACCACCGTAAAGTAAGCTTCCAGAAGTATCAAGAACCCGCCAGAACCACGCCGAGGCAGCGGAGTTGTTGTCGTAAGCCGCGTACTGTCAACTTTACTATGACTCTAAAGTGTTTCTTTACCATTCTGGCGCCGTGATAGACAGGGTAGGTAGGGATGGCGTGCGTATGTCGGTGGGTTGTTATGGTGGAACTGGGGGGCGATAGTGGACGGGAGGGGATTCGCCTTCGGGATGGGATGGCGTGGACAAGCTGCTACCTGTGTGGGTGGTAGGTATATATTTCGTCAGTTCGCTGTTTGTAGCTCTTCTTTCTTTCATTATCATCCTCATCATCAGATTCTCTATCAAGAATCTAGTCTACCATCAAAAACATATATCCCACCACACATACTTCTCACACCAACAAACACACACAAACAAAAACAACCATGGCATACCCAAACAACCCCCTCTTCGACCTCCTCCGGGCCCTCGACCCCCAACAAGCCAACCAAGAGCAACCCTCTAGCACCCAGCCACAAGCACCCGGCGCCACCGAAGCCCAAGAGCAGACCCAAACCCCACCACACCCCTTCGCGGCATTCGCCCCCTTCTTCGCCTTCCCCCAACAGCAACACCCCCACCCCCACCACGGTGGCGGCGGCAGACGAGGAGGAGGAGGCCGCCGCTGCGGTCCCCGCGGCGAGTGTCCCGCCATGAACCCCGAGGCCCGCGGTCCTCTCGACGCAGAGGCTGAGTCTCAAGGCCCACACGCTGGACGCCACCACGGACATGGCCACCACGGACACGGCCGCGGCGGTCACGGCCGCGGAGGCTGGGGTCACCACGGTGCATCCCGCGAGCCGCCTGCATATGCCGCCTTCGGGGGCCAGGGCGTGCCATTCGACATCTCCGCTTTCGTGAATAGTCTCGCTTCGCACCCGATTGCCGAGGCGCTGCGCACGTATGTCGATGATGCCGCGCGCACTGGCACCAGTGCGGATCCGAATACCGCGCCTGCGGAGGGAGAGGCGAGGGGTGCTGCTGATGAGACGGATGCGTTTGCGCCGGCTGTTGATACGTTCTCTACGCCTACGGAGTATGTTTTGCACGTTGCGCTTCCGGGAGCGAGGAAGGAGGATGTTGGTGTGAACTGGGATGCTGAGAAGGGGGAGTTGAATATCGCTGGTGTTGTGTACCGCGCCGGGGATGAGGAGTTTATCGCGAGTTTGAAGACGGGGGAGAGGAGAGTGGGTGTTTTTGAGAGGAGTGTGAAGTTGCCGCTTGAGGGGGATGAGAAGGTCGAGGTTGATGGGGAGGAGATTTCGGCGAAGCTGGAGGATGGGGTTTTGGTTGTTAGAGTTGGGAAGGTGGTTAGAGAGGAGGCTTGGACGGACTTGAAGAGGGTTGAGGTGTTGTAGATGGTACAGCCTCATGGGAGTTTCTTATTGTGTTTCTTAATAGGTTATAGGAGTTGGATTTCTTTGGATAGGATATATCGATAATATAAAAAAATACTTAACTTTGTATTTGTTTTTCAATCGCTGCATCATTGATTGTGACACCTCGTGAACCCCCAGACCACCTACCACATCTCTCGACCAGACCAGTCCGCTTGCTAATAGTTGGAAACTTGACTTCAAATCAAACATAAAGCAAGTAATATTCGAATTTCGAATCTCCTTCATCTCAAAGGGTATTCAGTATCTCCCATTCCGTCATGCTAATCTTTCACTCGTAATGTCATATGCACGCACAACGCCTTTTCCCTTTTCCCATCCTCCCCACCAGCTATTTACTCCACCTTCGCACTCTCCAACTTCTCCGCAACACCATCCACCCCCGTCCCCAGCACAACCTCCTCCTTCACCGCCTCACTGCTCGCCTCCACGCTCCCATCCGGCTGCGCAACCACACCCCCCTTCCGCGCCGCCGCCGCAGCAGCGCGCTTGGCTGGGTCACCCTTATCCTTCTTGACCTTTGTCTTTATCTTCTCCACCTTGGCGACTGGGTAGGCCTGGGCCTCGATCTTTTGCCACTCCGGGTCTGCGGCGAACTCGGCGCGGATGGGATCGAGGAGGGCGTTGAGGGCTGCGGTTAGGGAGGATTTGAGGAGTTGTGGGGTGAGCTGTGAATATTAGCAGCTGCCGTAGGATGATAATTCTCAAGAGAGTGAGTAGAGCGGCGGGGGGAAAAAACTCACAATATCAGCCTCATAATCCTTCTTCAACGCCTCCACATTCTCATAAACCAACGGCTCCGCCTCCCTCCTCTCAACCACATACTTGGCCGTCCCCCCGCTCTTCAGCGCCGTCGCGCGGAAAATAACATGTTCCACAAACGCAATCAGCCCATTCCCCTCCACCTTCCTCGGCACACACACCGCCTTCTTCAGTTTCTTCTCAACCCCCTTCTCGCCCTCGAGCAGATCAATCTTGCTATCCGGGTCACTGGCGCTCATCTTCGCCGCCTCCCCAAGACCAGGGATCATGGTGTTCATCAAGTGCGCGCGCACTTTATATCCGATCCGCGGCAGATTCTCCATCGCAAACGTGAAGATCTTCCTCTGATCGACACCGCCGAACTGCGCGTCGACGTCGAGGTACTGCTCATCCAGCGCCTGCATGAGGGGGTAAATCAGCCCTCCCAGCGTCGGGTCATCAGTCTGTTTCACCACCTCCGCGCCCGCCTTCTGCGCGACGCTAATGCGCGTTACGCCCTCGAGCTTGAAGCGATCCATGGTGTAGTCCTTGCCCAGCTGGTAGGAGCTGCCCAGGACGAATTCGAGGAGCGACAGATCAACGCCGACGGCGCGGAGGAGCGCTTTGATGAGTCTCGAGTAGTAGGCTGCGCGGAACTCGACGAGTTCAAGCGGCGCCTTCATGTTGTCGAGGTACCCGTGTATATCCGCCAGCAGAATCTTGACGTGGCACCCCGCGTGGAGGAGCTCGGCGATCTTGATGATAGGGACGAAGTAAGCGCAGTGCGGGCGCCCCGTGGTGGCGGTGCCCCAGTAGACTTTGAGGGGTCGCTTCTGGGTGAGCAGGACATCGTCGATGATTTCCGGGTTCAGGACTTCGGCGAGGTTGGACTTGATCAGGGCGATTGCGGCGGCGGGCTCCATGGCCGGGGGCGTGGTGGGGGTTGGGGCCGCCATTGTGTGAGGCTGGGTGTCAGGGAGAGGATGGGAGGAAAAGAAGGGCTGCGGCCGAGATGTGGCGGGTGTGAGTGTCGGCGGCGTGGTGAGTAATTTTTGAGGTTTTGCGAGTTGCGAGTTGCGGGGCAATTTTGAGTCATGGAGCGAAGTGGGATGGGAGTCACGTGCCATGGCGGGGTCGGGCACTGAGAACCCCTGAAACGACTGGTGGTACCTGAAAGGGTTCTTGGCTTCGATTTCACATAAAGTGTTTGCGAGACGGGCTTGGTTTAACATATATGCAATATAGTAGCGGCTATTAACTAACTCATCTCCCACCCGCCTACCAGCCAACGGTGAACTTTCCAAGTACTCTACCACCCGACCTCCCATAAACGCCACACCATAAACCAACACAAACAAAAAGCCGGACACAAATCCCTTACAAATATCCACACAACTAATAAATCGGCCTCCCCTCCTGCCACCTCTGCTGCACCACCTCCGGTCCCCCATCCATACCACTAACGGGACTACTCGCCTCCCCAAACTCACCCCAGCTAACCCTCCCACTCTTCCTCCTCTCCCTCTCGGCCACCTGCCCCGCCACAGCCCCAATCCACTCCCACACGCGCGCGATCTCGCCGTTTCGGTCCTGGCGCTGCGCCGAGCGCACATTAGCGTTCATCTCGACGACATTACGGACTTTTTGCCAGATGGCGTCGCGTTTGGAGAGGGAATGTTCGTCGCGGAGGACGTCGTCGCGGAGTTGCGAGATGGGGATGTAGGCCTCGGGACACGAGGTTGGGTCGATGGCGTGGCGTGCGGCCTGGGCGGCTAAGCGGTCGAGGGTGAGGGAGATGAGGTCCGGGACTTTGGCAGAGATGGCGAGGTAGGAGGAGTATTTGGCGCGGGCGTAGAGGAGGACGGTGGTGATTAGCGCAAGAATTGCAATTTGGAGTCGATGTCTTGCCACTGCGAGTCGGAGGGATCGGCGGAGGGCGCAGGAAAGAGGGATCTTTGCGAGGGAGCTGCTCGAAAGGCGGGGATGTCCTGGGGTGGGTGGTCTAAGTGGGTGGGGAGGGACCTGGTTAGTTCCTTGTCGTCAGATGGTTGTAGTACTAGTTGGGGATAGATAGATGGTGGAGATTGGATGGCTTGAACGTATGGGCAATAATGCGAACGAAGACACCCACCACTTGGTAGGTTCTTCATCCGAATGAAAGTGAGAGTTGGGCTTGAAACACAAAAAATGCAAGGAAACACGAAAAAAAACTCACTCATCCCTAACAACCTCCACCTCCTCCCTCCCCATAATCTCCCCAATCGCCCCCGCCCACAACTCCTCAAACTCCGCCTGTCCCATCCCCCTCCGCCTCTTCTCACTAACCCTCCTCTTCAGCTCCTCCTCCCCAATCTCCACCGTCTTGACAACCTCCCCCCCCTCCTTCCCACCACACTCGAACCTCGCCCTGCGCTCCCGCAGCTCCTCAACCGCACGATCCGCAACAACCTTAATCCGCCTCACCTTCTCCCCATCCGGCTCGCAACTAGGCGGTAACGGCACCAACCCACCCAGCGCGAGCGGGTGCGGGCGCAGGACGAAATCAGGCTCACACGCCGTCTCGAGACGCTCGTAGCAAAACGCGTGTTGTGGACAGATCTCACACTCTGGTTCCGCCAGCGCGAGGGCCCAGTCGGGGAGGTGCTCGAGCTTGCTAGACACGATGGGTGCGGCGGGGCGGCCGACGCCGCAGTAGCCGACGGCGAGTTTCTCTTGGCGGTACCAGGCCGCGTAGCCGCCGAGCATGGTGAGGAAGACTACCCAGAGGGGACCCTTTGCGTTGAATCCCCCCGAGGATTTCTTCTTCGGGCGGCGCGCAACGGGGGCGGAGGCGCGGCCGGCGGCGCGCTCGGTGTCGAGTTGCAGTTGCTCCTCCGGGGTGAACTCCTCGCTTGTCTCGACGGCGTTGTCGTCGAAGTCGATGGTGTGATCGGGTGGGGAGGGGGAGAGCTCGAATGTAGCGCTGGTGGGCGGGGTGATGCCGTCGTCGGCCCTGGATTGCGGGACATCGGTGCGGCGGCGCGGCGTGGCGCTGGACTTGCGCTTCGCGGGCGTCTCGTGGAGGGTTTTGCGCCGTCTCTCGCCGCTGGGGCTGCGGGAGGCGGAGACGGGCGAGGAGCCACTCTGGAAGGGGTTGTCGTAGCTGAATGCCGCGCCTTTGCGGGGGTAGTCGTCGTCGAGGTCCTCGGACTTGACGACGGGTGCTTCGCTCTTGCGGGTTTTGCGCACAGTGCGACGGATGGTGTCGGGCTCGCTGCTGTCTTCTGTTGCTGCGCGGGGGTGCTTGGCGCTGGTGACGCGGGGAGTTTGTTTGACGGGTGACCGCGAGCGGGTTCGTGCGCGGGGCTCGGAGTCGGTGGTGTCTTCTCTTAGTCTCGCCGATGGCTTCCGGGCGGACTTTGGGCGGGTGGTGGATGGTGGTGGGAGAATGGGTTGTTCATCCTCTAGAGTCCCTGCATCAGAGCGATCGGCGTTGGTGATACCCTTGCTTGTGCGGCGGGCGCGAGAGCGTGCGGAGAGGATCTTGCGGGACTGCGGGAGGACTTTATCGGTGAAGATTTCGATGAGTTGGGGTTTCTTCGCGCCGGAGGGGTAGGGGATGTCGTGGGAAACGAGGATGGAGCGGAGGCGGGGGACGGTGAGGGAGGAGGGGTCGAATTTGGATTGGAGGTAGTCGAGGCTCTCTTGGCTCTCGTCGTCGGACATGTTGGAGTTTGTGTCGAGGAGTTGGGGAGTTGATGTGAAGGCGAGGTGAGGGTGGTAGTTAACAAGTGTCCGTATGGGTCGCTCGGTAAGAATTGGGCTTTGTCCCTGAGGAATTGCGAGGGCTGCCTAATTTCCTTTCAAGGCTTCTCCAGGCGCAGTTTCAGACGTCTTTGTCTTGACGTATAGTGCCAGACTATGTCTTTGCAGCTCCAAACACCGACTGTGTACAATCACTCCACAGTGTCGCAATCAAACAGATCTTCGAAGCTCCTTGCTTCACGGCCAAACAGCTATAGCCTCCTTGTAATAGCGACCAGGAGTGAAGTCTGCGCGAGGTCAAAGCTTTATCAGCCCGTTGATGATGATCAGGAGTGCTGTTGTAGCAATAGGGCTATCTGTCAACGATAGCAAATATAAATGGTGTCGTTGGCCCGAGAACGACGGGTGGGGAAGCTGGGTTGGTGGCCATCGCAGCTTCCGCCACAGTGGCGAGTAAGTGCTGCGCCACACATTCTGAGCCTGTTTATCAGAGTAACTTTGAGACATTCCGTGTCAACGCAGATCGTTTCTAGAAGCCGGATTGTGTTAGTTCTTAGAAAAAGAATGTTATCCTCTCGTCTGGTTTGTATACACGGACGAAATATCTGCGACCCTTAAGAAATAGCCCTTGTTAAACCACGAATGCATACAACAATCAAAATCACATTCACATAAATAACTCGCAGTTATGGCTTTTACCATCCAATTCTTCTTCTCATAACCATTCATTAATCTATTCCGTGTTTCCTTCCCTCCAAAACCCTTTTTAGTAGTCTAATCCCTCGTAATCGTCATCTTACAATACAATCCCTCGTCCCCGTCTATTTCTTGTCATGCGCCGTTAATCCCAATCCATCTATCCCAATCCAATCCAAAACGCTAATGCCCATCGCTAATGCTCTCAAATGCGCCATCAAAAACGCTCAATCGCTGCAAAGGTATTCATACAGAGGCAGCCCCTCGCGAGACTTCGCCTGCGTCAACTCTCCTCCAGTCACTCAGCTCAGCAGCTTAAAGCCACTCCCCAACGCAAGCTGCCGCCACAGCGAAGACGACACCGCAAGCGACGCCGACGATGCTGGGTCTGCTGACAGCTCCCGCGCCCACAGGCACGATCTTCCCATTACTCGACACGACCCAGCCGCTTGGAACACCCTCCACAACAACCGTCGCCGATCCTGTTTCATCCGACGAGCCAGAGCCAAGTCCCGCTGGGACAGACGGCGACAAGGACGTGACAGCCGGGGCCTCGTTAGACGTAGCGGTAGCGCCCTTGTCAGCTCCAATCTCGCCGCCGATGGCGACGATATCGGCCATGTTTCCACTGTTGCCCTTGTATTCGTACGCGGTGCCGGTAGAGTAGTCTGTGATGGAGATGGACTTGACGACCATGGTGAACGGGCCTTTTGAGAAATCGGTCGGTCCGCGGGCCCATGCGATCGTTCCCGCTGCGTTGGCGGGGTCGCCGCCGGACCAGGCGCCGAATTTGACTTGCATGGGGGATTGCGGGTATTGGTTTGCGTCGGCATCTGCTGGGGTCAGGGTGCGGACGACGGAGCCGCCGATGGACCAGATGATTTGGGTGGATGTCCATTCGATGTCGTAGGTGATAAATTGCTGCTGGTTCTCTTCGGTTTGGTGGAAGGCGCCGCGGTTGTAGGTTGTGACCTGGCCCTTGCCGAAGTAGTTGGACTGGGCCTCGGTGTCGGTGGCTCCGAGCCACTCGAAATCGATCTCATCCTTTGTGTCTGATACCAGTACGACGGAGCTGACGATTCCGGCGCCTGGGGCAGCCTTCATTGTGACGGAGACCTTGCCGAACATGATATAGAAGCGGCTGTTCAATTGGGGGGCATTGCCCGACGCCGCGACGCTGAGGTGGACGCCATCTGCTTCGTAGGTTGGGCTGCCTTGGGATGTGAATGAGTCGACTGCTCCCTGCGTGAAGTCGACGCTGATTGCTCGTCCTAGTGCTGGATCTGCTGGGCAGGCTGGAGGAGTGTTAGTGGTTTTGGCCAGCTTCATGATGGGGGAGGTGGAGGCCTACTGGTTGTGAGAGGATCGCAGTTCGCGGTTGTTTGAGCAGTAGCTGGCGTTGATAACAGAGATATCGATGCTGCTGCCAGCAGGGCGAGGTTTGAGAATTGCATAATGGGGACTTGGTTGGTGGAAGGTGTGGTGGTTTTGACGGTGAATGAGGTTGGAGTCGAGTAGGACAGAGGGCGAAGGCAGTGTAACGACCGACCATGCAGTGTGTCCAAGGATTGACAAGGGATGAACGGGTGAAGGCAGATGAATATATATTAACCAAGAGATGGGAATGTGTGTTTTGTTTGAAGAGGTCTGGAACGAGAAACTGGGAACTGGGTAGGACAGGGCAGGAAAAGCAAGGGTTGAGTCGTCTTTATGAGGGACCGAGTATTGTTGATCCCAGCCACCTTTTCTTCTCAGTTAACCGACAAGGTAGCAAGAAAAGAAAAAGAGCGTCAGCTAAGAGGCAGCTAAGAGGAGATTAGCAATTAGCATACGTGTTAATGGGTGATGAGCCTCAAAGGAGGAGCAAAAACGAGTGTAAAGTGGATATTTGTTAGTTTCGAAGCAAGTTAGTGTGGTAATAAAGTTGGGAGGTTGGTGATGGGAAAGATGATGCTTGATGAGCTGGCGGTTAACTTTTTTACGCGGTGGCTGGGGAAGGGACCAGCCAGGCTTGAGCACGGGCCATGGAAGTGGAGGCGGCAGCACAAATCACCCATCACACCCACCAACAATGGGCATTAATGCATGTACATTAATATACTTGGGCACAGCGCATAATTAAGGGGGAAATTAAGTACCTCCAAGTAGCGGGTCTCGCCTCGACTTCCCGTCCCCGCCAAAAAGAAGGCCATGGGGATCTTTCCGAAAATGGTCCAGATTTAGATTCCCATACTTCAAAATATAATTACTACTACAGTTAACAGAAGGAAGCTCTAATGAACACGTGATTACAGAGTATAGTTATATAACTACCACATATAACACAGTGATTATAAGGAAGCTATTATGAAGCTATCATGAAGCTATTAACAAACACCTCAACTACCAATACACCAACCCCGGCGGCTGCCTGTAGAACGGATACCAGTCCTGAGGCAGATACCCAATCGCATCGTAAAAATCCGGTCCAACCATGTGCGACGAAATCCTCATCCACCCCTCATCCCCATCCCCCTCCACATCCTCCACAGGGATATTCTCCCTCTTCCTCTCCTCCTCCCTCGCCTCAGGCCCCAAATCCCACTCCCCACAGCGCACGATATTCACCCATCCCTCGTCAAAAGGATTATCAAGATCCGCGTCCGCCACACTGCGCAGCGCCTCCTCATCTACCTCGATGAAGAAGGAATACCGCTGTGCCTTAGTGGCATCCCGTCCGTTCTCCACGGTGGCACGTGGCTGCTCAACTTTCTCCGCCTCCGCCACCCAAGCGCGGAAGTAGCTACGGAGCTGTTCCTTCGACGCGCCGTCGAGGGAGGCGCGATCAGATACGAATGTCCACTCAAGGCTGTTTGCTAAGTCGGGGGGGAAGCCGCGACCCGCCATGTCCTTGCGGGAGCGGTCGTTGATGATTCGCTGGAAGCGGGTCCAGGCTTCGTCGTCGCCGTAGGAACAGCGATATATTACCCAACCCCATTTGTCGTGCTTGAAATCGCGGAGGCCGCAGCGGATGCTTTGAGCTGCTTCGTCGAGGTCGCCTGGGGGGTCTGGGGGGATGGGGATTGTGGAGGAAGATGTGAATCTGGGCGAAGGCGGGGTTGAAGGTGAGCGGCGGTGGTGGGTTGGGAGGAAGAGCAGGGGCTTCTGGGGGTGTCTGGTTTTTGGTGTGCACAGTAGTGCTCTGGATTGGAAGCTACGTCGGATGCCGTGTCCGACTTGAAGTGGACGAATCCAGCAGAAGGAAGCCATTTGATTTTTAATTTTTTAAGAGGCAGGTCGTTGGTAAGGGGAGATGTAAAACATCGTGAAGGAATTATAAAATATTAGGGGGATAGGGGCGTAGCTTGGCGACAGTAAATAAATGTATATATAGATCGCCAAGCAAATAATTATCACATACGACCATAGACTCAAGAGCAAGACAGACCTTCAATACCACATGTAGCATCTCCTGCCTCTATGACATTTAGTGAAGCCTCATTTCTATACAGAACTAGCTACATCCTGTATTCACCCCTATACCAAAATGCCATGGGGTCGCTGCCAACACCTAGCACCTACTGACGAGTGGTCCGAGCGCCCAACAACTAAGCTATTGCTTGGACTGTCTTGGGCCATCTTGATAGGCTTAGACTGTGAGACCACCTGCAGCAACTCCCCAGGAGGATTCACCTTTCGCCAGCCTTGCGTTATTAACTGTAAGTGTACCAATCATGGCTTGTAATCTCATAGACCCCATACAGATGTGGCTGTTTAGAAATAGTCTTGTGTGCCCAGCTGAACTTCTGCGCATCTCGTGAGTCTGCCCGGTCTTTGTTATGTACGACACAGCACGACAGCCTGATCTGTATTCAGGTCGATTCGTGCCTTTCAACAGAGAATCACAGGAGTTTTGAGAAAGATTCCTCGTCAGAACGATGCACCACGTAGTCGGCGACCAGAGAGTCGCATGGGAACCAGGTTTCTGGAGAAGAGCCCCTTGGAAGGCTTTCTCAGCCATCATCGCGTTCGCCATCTGCTGCGTCGGGCTGGCCGCGATTCTCGTGGATTCAAACGGCAAAGAGGTTAATACATGGCCTCGCTCTTCAATGTCCGTCTCGGTACCCGTGTTGCTGTCCTTGATTGTCGGAATTGCAAACCTCTGCCTTACTATTGCTTTGAGTCAAGGCTACCAGGTCTCTTGGTGGCTGAAGGCCATGCGGGGCGCCGAGCTGCGAAGGCTGCAGTTTGACTTGGATATTCAGCACAACTTTTCTGCCTTACTCGGACGGTCCCGCACGGTTAATAAGTTTGCTGTTGTGGCCGCCATCTCGTTGATAGTTAGTATCGTCGACGGGCCGCTCATCCAGAGAGCTTCGACGATTACACCCAAGACATTCGGCCCGGACGAAACCATCGTCACGGTTCGAGTGTCCAATGCTTCGCTTCCCACGGACTTCAGTGGCTATGCTGGTGGCGGCATTGGCCCGGACATGTTGATGCCCCTGTTTAGTAATGTCAGTCGAGCATATGCTAATCGAGAGGCAATCGTGCTACCGATAGAAGGATGTTCCACCAACGCAACGTGCCTATTTAGCCTTCCAGCACCGGGATTTGATGTCAGCTGTACCGAGAGCACTGTTCCGTATGACTTCGGCACCTTTGTCGCAGGTGACAAGCTGACAACTTTCAACCTGACCTTGGATTTTGGTGGCTCAGAGAATCCATACGTCTTTAGTACAATCAACACCACCGCTCTCTACAAACCTTCCGAGGCATGTAGCGGGAGTCTAATCCAGCGGCAATGCGTCCTTCGCCTAGCCACAACTCGTTATAACGTTAAGATTGAGAACGGTGTGTCGACAATCGCTACATGGCAAATAGGCCAGGACGACACCATCGCGATTAGCACATTCGCCCGCGTGGACAACGGTTTACCAGGATATGACACCTTATTCACCGGTTCCGTGGGAGCTGGTGGTTTCAAGACGATGCTGGGAGGAATTTATCTTGTAGCGAAGTCTCTCTTCACTTCCAGCACATCAATGAGGGTCGCTATGCATACCAACGTCCCGTTCATCCTATCGGCATCTGGCCAAGCCGCGAGCAACTACGTGACCTCGTCAGCGTCGACGTACAGCAACTGCAGCATGGCATGGGACGACCCGACCGAGGACCTCGTGAATACCATCCGCGAGCTCATCTTCCGCAGCGCCATCGCGCAGTCCGTTTCGAATTCCTCAGCAGTCGTACCGCAGCAAGTTGTCGCCCAGAAAACGCGATTAGTCAACGCCTACGTGAGCCACTACGAGTTCCTCGCCGCCATAATTGCAAGCATGGTGTTTCAGGCGTTGGCAATCGTGCTTCTGCTCGTTGGCTGGCAGAGACTCGGTCGAAAGGTGTCGCTCGACGCATTCGAGATTGCAAAGGCCCTCGGAGCGCCATTATTGCAAAAAGGGAGCTCCAACGGCACCATCGACGATGTCCTTGCTTGCGTGGGACGAGTGCGGCTCCGGTATGGGGAGATTTTGCCAGTGGAGGGCCCGATTCCTGTTGTGTCTCCGTACTTGAAGCAGCCTAGAGGCTCTAGTGTTGCAGGTAGCGGAGGTGAACAGTTCGCGGCAAGTCTGCCGTCGGATCAGGAAACGGGTGTTGAGATGGAGATGTCGAGCTTTCTCTCACCTGCAGATGATGGATACTACGCTGCGAGGAGACTTGGATTGCGTGAGGAAGGGCGAGTGGGTAGTGTAATAACAGGGACGTTGTATTAGTCTGTGAGCGAATTTATGATACTTTTATACCCGTGAGTTTCGAACAATTTCATTTATAGGTCATAATAGACAGGTTGCAACTACATACATAGACTCAAGAGAATTTGGCATCCCGTCCGCTCTGACATACACAAGCTCGCGTAGCATCACATTAATGGTCTCAATCGTGCCGATATGCATAGAGCGGAACTGGGGCCCCTTGCCGCCTAAAGGGTGAGCTAGGGGGCGAGCAGGGTGAGGGAGCCTAGATGTAGGTGACCTGACCCTAGACCACGTGTAGCAGGCTTAACAGACATAGTCTTATATGATTTCTTTGCCCGTGGCTCCTATCGTGCGGAGTTCTGTTTTTAGTAAAACATGATGCTCGTTGATAGGATGGTTGGAGTCTCATCGCTTAGAGCAGACTCGATCACCAGTCAGCGAGGTCGAGGAAGAATGCAGGAAACTGCTAAATTGAACTGTACTTTTAAGGCAGGTTGCTAACATTTATACTTAACCTTTTAGCGACATAGTTGCAAGATGCTCCATGTGATCATCACAAACACATACACTTGAGAGCGCATTGTGTAGTCTGATCCAAGCCTGCTGTGTCATCCTGAGGTAGGTAGCTACGATATTTGTGATAGCGTGAGGGCTTTTCTAGACGGAATTCGTGGCTAGTCCTTGGACTTGACTCGATAGCCGCCTGAAATCCCTATTATACAGTCTCAACTCATTAACAGTGTTATTTTGTCGTGGCTTTGAAAAGCTCTAGTCTTGATTTTCTATTGGAATAATGTGAATTTCCCTTTTCCTTTCAAGTTTTGGGTAGGCAGTAGCAGAAGTCCAGCCGAACCTTCTCGCCAATCAATTTCTGCACGTCTATCCAACACTCAACCTTTCGCCTAGCCTCACCGGCGGCCTTCTGCCAACTCTCGGCCAAACTCCAGTTTCATTGGTATCTAGTCCCCGTTTTATAACGGCAACCTCATCTCCCCTAACGAATAGGATATCTCCCAACTTCGTAACACGAATTATCAACTCTAAATTCGAGCTCAGCCAATCTGCAGGGACGAAGAAGTGACGCGTAACAGCGAATGTTTTCTCGTCAGCTGAGCAGATCCAGCCTGATGCATGCAGGAAGACGAGACGTTTGGCATATGGGCCAATTAGGTATTCGACTTGCGAGGACAGGGAGAGTGAGTTTGGAACTGGCTTTGCTGTTGTGGTTGGGGAAGAGTTAGGAGGTGCCTGGAAGGAGGCGGTGGGATACAGAAGGAGGTTGGAACGTTTGGTGTGAGCTTGTCGGAAGTGAGAGAATGATGTTGCTATGACCAGGCCGTTGTAGCAAGGTGTGATGGATTCAATGCTGGCTCCCAATGAACTGTCTCCCTCAAGAAGAATGCCAGTATCCCCAGTCACGCAACGTAGCTTGTCCCAGTCGAATATGTGGGCTGTATGTCCTGTTATCAAGATCACATCGCGTTTGTTAGGTAGAGCTGCCCAGCGATGTGGTGCATCGCTGTCCCTCTTTCTAGTGGCTATAATTGCATTTAGACCTTCTGCCATATCATACAATGTATCCACATCTGATGAACAGACCAGCATCCGAGTATGGCCTTCGTTACTCAGGATTTGCTCGATTGCGAATCCAGGCTTTGAATCAAATTGTGCTCCGCCCACTTGCCACTCATTTCTCACTCTAGTCAACTTGTGGGTCATTATTCGTCCCGATACAGCTGAACTGCCAAGTATTTGACTCGTTGCGTCAATAAAGAGTGATAAAATGGATGCTCCGTCAGGGTGCTTGTATAGAACCTTGAGTTGCTTTCCATCTTTCGTGCTGTACAGGGATACAGAGCCGTCGCTTTTGCCGCACAAGAAAACAGCACCACTACCATGTTCGTAAATGGCTGTAATCAAGACCTCGTCTCCAGAATTATCATACTGAAACTCTTGAGAAGCAGTGGTGACAGAGACGGTATCGCTGTTTTCTACCTCGTCATCTTGTCGCAATAAAGCGACTGGGTTCCATATTTTACATTGTGAACCTCGGCCAACAAGAAGCCGAGAACCGTCGCCGTTGAAGCGGAGAGCTTTGATTCCCCAATCTCGAGATTGGATACGAAAAAAGGGCTTGAGAGTCTCAAAATCAAAGACTAGTACCGCACCAGAGGAATCAAAGCTGGCTAGCGTTCGCCCATTTGGAGAGACTGCCAGTGATTGGGCACTAGCTTCTACGATTTTCTTTCGGCTCCCATCGGCGGTATCGAAAATCACAATGTCTCCCTCGAAATAGCATACAGCAAAAAGAGTAGAGTCTGGTGCCGGATTAAAGACAACAGCGTTCGCCGTCGTATTTGTTCTGCTGTCCTTCGACATTGACTACCCCGTGTCCTTGCTATAGGTTTCATACCTTATGCTGCCACTGAGATCCCAAACTAGAATGTCCTGCCCACGATAAATTCCGGCAAGCAGATATTGGCTGGCACTCATGACAACACAACTCGGGCGGCGAAACGTTTTCGCCGACTGACCTTCGTCGTCGGTTGTCCACTCTAGAGGTTCCGCAAGTTCTCCTGTTTCGAGGTTGTATTCAACGAGTTCGTTGTTTCTCATTGCTGCAAGCAAGATTTGGTCTTCCTCCATGAATATGACAGACATGCACATCTGGCGTAGATCAAATTTCCATGTCCGGGTCCATGAATCGAGAGACCATATCTGTAGCTGCTTAATACCACAGGTTGCCAAGATGTTTGAATAAATTGAAAATTCTATGAATCGAACTGCTTCGTCGCAATCAAGAACCTTTGCTTCCTGACAAGTTGTATCCTGATATATACCCACTTTCCCGGTACTAAGCCCAACCGCAAAGAATTTATCCGAGGATGCTATTGCTGTAACAATTGCATCTGAAAAATAGATTGTTGATAAGCAATCGTCCCAAGCCGTAGCTGAGAGGCCAACAACAGAGATATCTCTCGGAGAGTTTCCGAACTGCCGTCTTATAGCGCTCTCAGGGGGACAAAAAGGTGGAATAAGGTTAAATATTGAGCTTGGCAAAGCAGTTAGAGAACTTCCAAACTTAGTAGCTAGGCGGATGAGGTCAGATGACCAAGAATTAATGGTTGCTACATCATGGCCTAGAAGAGACATGTGTTTCGAGCGACGTTGTAGAATATTTATGAACGAATTTCCAGTTTGAATGAGGCGATCGAGGCCTTGCTGGGATGCTAAGTACTCTATCCACGGCAGTACATTAGGGGATGACAAGAAAGTCGCAAGTGCAACAATGAATTCATCATCAGTGGAGTCGATGAATGCGATATGGTCTGACAGATATTTACTGGCGTAGGCAACGAAAGGTGATCTAGTTGGAACTGCCCCGGTAGCACTTGGACGGCGCTTCACGCCCCCTATATCCGGACCGGAGAGATATTTTAGAGATATTAGGGCTAGACGTTTATGGCCATCCTTTCGATTGATAGAAAATTCAGAACCCTTGTGGCGCAGCAGGTATTCTTTCGCAGTCTGGTGTATGATGTGCACTCGTGACTGAATATCCACATACACGAGCTGTCCACAAGTCCTTTCAATTGCTCGTACAACACTGTGTATACTATCGTCCAAATCGAGCTCTAGAGCGTTATGAAGTTCATCGATGGTCATAGGCCTCGCTGAGCAAACAACCCAATCTAGGATTGCTTTTGCTATATCATTTCCTTGAGGCTCATCCGACATAGACGTCAGGATCCTCGTGTAGAGATCATCCATTTCACTAGGTGTTTCTTCTAAAATGCGCTGTGTGTGATACAGTTTGGACGTTGCTCAATTGCTGCAACACTAGATTCACCCAGAGAAAGCATCCGGCAGACCTCTCCAAAATTGTGTTTACCATGACTTTGCGCTCCTCGTCTGTTGACTGTGGCAGATTGTGAATGTTGCCCTGCAAGTATAGAGCAATATCGCCTTTCGTCTCCTCCGACCCGATTGTCTCATCGTAGACTTTCGCTTTCAAGGCACCAAGATTTTTCGGAGCCTCAAAGCGACGTCGATGGGTGACGAAAACTCGCACGTCGCAAATTCCGGTCAGTTTCAGAAGGTATGCAACAAGTTCCGTATTTTCTTTGCACTCATCGAGGGCATCCAATACCCAGTAAACCCTCTGAATCTTCAAACGCAATATCCGTTCAACAAATAGCTTTCTCCAAACTGTTCGATGATCTGTCGATTTACTAATACCACCATCTTTGCTGCAGACCTCAATGACTGTCTCCATGATATCTCGCTGAGCAACAGCCATTTGCCACGCCAAGGAGAGTAAGCATAATGTGATCCGTGACTTGTCCTTGTCCCTATGGGTGAAAAAATAGTAACAGCAATTTAGGTCCGCATCTTTAAAATGCTTAATTACGAAGCCACACAATACAGACTTTCCCGTTGCGGGACTCGCGCTGACCCAGTAGATCCAGGGGTGTATTGAGTTTCTCCATTCCGAGAACTCATTCCTTCTTAAGATCCACTCACATGATCCTGGCATTCTCACGGACTCTACTGCCATCAATTCATCACCAGGGGCCTCTGAAATTTCAAGGCAGAGATTCAATTGATCTTGCAGGGCGGCTAGGTCCATTTTGCTATCAATTGGCAGTGCCTCATGCCTAAAACTGTGGATTGAAGCTGCCAGAGCGTTGCGGACAGTCTTGTAGTTGACATCTTCTTGGTTTAGAAACTTAACCACGTGCCGATGATCCGCATTGAGATATGCTGTGCGCTCGTTGCTATATCCCAGAGTCGCCATGTCTCGTTGCACGATAATCGCTTTGGTCGCTCCTAAGCTTGTCGGCATGGTTTCGTAGAAAGAGTACAGCTGGAGCCCCTCGCATAATGTCGGGAACTCATCGTTCATTGATTGTGTGATTTGAGAATTCCGATGAAGATCCATGACATATGGTCGACTTCCAGATGCTAGGTTAAGAATTTTGGTGAACGTCGTTGCCAGATCGGACCCACGATGAGGAGTAGCAAGAAAGAACATTGCCTTGGTGCGTGTCGCAATCATGGTATATTCGCGTGAGGCTCGCGCAATTATGTATGATTTCTTGACGATAAGCCCGCCCATGCTATGTGCAGCAAAGACCAGAGGAATCTATAAAGGTTTGGGCTAAGCTTTCTCAATCATCCTAGAGTATTTGAACTCACGTTTGAATTTCTCTTTACAATTGCGGGGCAGTCCATTATCGCGACAAGAAGAGACTTCGCGAAGTCATGGATGTTTAGGGTACTTTCTTTCGTCCAGTTCGAATCATATCCGAAAGAATGTATCCGTATATCGCTGAAGCCATCTTCATGTGGCAGCCACCTTTCTGGCCAGTAGAGAGCGGGATCCAAAGCTCCATTTTGGGATTCGGTCCAGGTACTTTTGGAGCCTCCTCCAAGCCCGTGTACAAATATTAAGTCCGCGATAGCATCCAACGGATCGTGTAGAGTGTTCAGCCCCAGTGGGCCTTTCTTGTCGACTAGGGATAGATCACTTGTGCTGCTTTTCGAGAAGGTCCGACTGAAGATAGAAGGCGTAATACTCGATTTCGACTTCCGCCTATCCCCCGACCATTGCCGAGAATCTTGGACTGTATCTCAGTTAACTACGGGAGACATAAGATGGCTACACATGACCTACTTGCGTTCAATCTGTCCATCTCCCAGCACTACCATATCACCGCGTTATGCGACACGCAACATGCAACACTCAACAAGAAACTCTTGTCTCTGTCGCACTCTATCGTGGAAGGCCAGTAATCTCACAAGGCTGGCAACATAGATTGTCTTTTTCCGCGGCGGCAAACTCTTGGCCAATAGCAATTAGCCTTCGGTCTTGGTGTGAAGTGGTGAGGGTTCGCGCAAGCTTCACTTCAAGTTGCGGTGTGCTCGGCTCGATTTCGACCTTTGATTGCATGGTTGGGCATCAATTGACCAACCAACCACCACACTACAAGCTATAATAAATGCAACTATACCAAACAGTTCTACGTAGTCTCGTCACAATTACTTTACTTCTCTAGCGTAGATGTAACGGACGAAAGCGGACCGGACCGGACCGTTGCTATAAAGCGCTTATTTTTCTGTCACGATAGGTTGCGAGGAGATGCGTTGGCTAATCATATCGCTTGAAGCCTTCGTGATGCAAACTGTCGCCCCCCCCCGGGTTACTTACGGAGGAACCGAAGAAAGGCTACGCTTTACAATTATGAAGAAATATATTTATTTTTAAGTCAGTTCGACTTTCCCAACTTATAATTTTTACGCGAGTGCAAAAGTAAATGTTAAGTACGAGTCCTTAGTATGAGTGCGGAAATTCCTGCGAAACACTTAATGACGCTGGGCGGTTTGCACCTCATATTTCCCAAGAGTATCTCGACATGACCAATCCATCAACCTCTAACGAGAGGTTTACCGTTTTCAGCGATCGCCGAAAGATCCTTCTTACTATCTTCCTAAGCCTCGCTAACCTCTCTTCTCCCCTGGCTGCTACGAGCTACGTCCCGCTTCTGCCGCTCTTAAGCAGACTCTTTTCTACAAGTCTAGAAGCCATAAACCTTAGTGCTACTGTCTACGTAATATTCCAAGCGATATCGCCGTCTCTATTTGCCCCTTATGCAGATGCCCACGGCCGCCGTCCTATCTTCTTTATCACATATTGCCTGTTCACCCTCGCATCTCTTGGCCTCGCCCTCAACGGTACTAAGTCATATGCTGGACTCCTAGTACTAAGGCCACCGCAAATTCTAGGTGCCTTTGCTGTGCTTAGTGATCTTTGGAGGTGCGATGACGCTTGCAACTGGCCTAGTTTTTCCTGAGACTGGAAGAAACATTGTAGGAATGGCAGCAAACCTCCCACAGGTTGTTATCGAACTTGGTGGCGGGCTCTCTTCAGCCGGGAAGAAGTAGATGATAACGATGTCATCCAAAGTACGAGCAACAATGTCGTCTTTGTTAAGGTCCCGAGAGACAAAGTGATACAACAGCGCTGGACAGTCTTGCTCCCCAAGAATCCATTTTTCGGGATTCGAATTATATTCCACAAGGACGCAGCTTTAGTTTTATTTTTAAGCTCATACTATTGCATTCAGGCGTCTATTCTAGTCATTTTTGAGTCAACCTACTCGTTTAACGCCCTTCAGGTAGGGTTGGCATACCTCCCGGGAGAGTTCGGATGCATTGTAGGCGCTACCTTCACTGGCCGTTTTATGAATCGCAACTACAGAATTGCGGCTAAGGAAATTGGATACGAGTTTGACAAGATCAAAGGTAATAACATCATGGATTTTCCTATTGAGAGAGTGCGCACAAGATTCAGTTTGCACTTTTTGGTTCTATATACGGCAGCATTTGTGGGATATGGGTGGGCTGCTGAGACACATACTCACTTCTCTGTGTGTCTTACATTGCAAGCTGTTTTAGAACTTCTTTGCATGCTCTTTAACATATTATCACAAGCCCTCCTTATCGACATCTTTCCAGCAAACCCCACTGTAGCTGCTGCTACGGGGAATCTTGCGAGATGTAGCCTCACTGCAATTCTAATATCTGTACTTCAACTAGGACTTGACAAAATGAGTCGAGGCTGGTACTTTACACTTCTGGGCTTACTCAGTAGCTCTGGAGGTATTGTGGTTGTTTTCCTCATACGCTCAAGGGGACTACAGTGGCGAACTGAGAGGACAAAAGGGTCCCAAGATGCCAAGTCTCTGGTGGCGGCAATAATGATGTTTTAGACTCTAAACCTTCACTGAATAAGATGAAGCACGGCCAGTCTCGGGAAGTCTGTGATATCGAAAAAGCCTAATGGACTTATCTTGGGATAGCAACTGAAATCTACTGAACTCCCTAGTACATAACTCTATTTGTCTATGAGAGAAAAATAATTTTCCCAGTGATGCTCTTCCTTGAATCCCAGCATATTCTTTACCTTTACATTAGATAATGGCGCCTCAAACTCGCCCATCTCGGGCGTAAACGGTGTATTCGGGCACTGCTCCTTTAGAAACTTCATTGTCGGGTTCTTGCTCGTAATAGAGTCATTCGTTGCATTAAAAACCTGGAATCCCAATCCCGATTTCTCTAACCCCAAATTGCAAATCTGCCCTAAATCTCTTGCATCCGTATACGACCAAGAATGGTTCTTCCACTTCTGCGGTTCGTTGACATAGCTGTGGAAGAGATTGTCATTGTACTCGTGCGGCTCAATCACATTGCCAATGCGTAGACAGTAGATGTCGACGCCAAAGCGGCGTGCGAAGCCCCGTGCAATCCGCTCAATGCACATCTTGGAGATGGCGTAGGTGTCCATGGGGTTGACGTCAATTTCCTCGTCGATGGGGAAGGAGTCATAGTCGATGTCGCCGGAGGCGAACGTAACGCCGTATACGCTCGTCGTGCTTGCTAGAATGATCTTCTTGACGCCAAGCTTGCAGGCCGCATCAATGACATTGTAGGCTGAGAGGGCATTAATGCGGAAAGTCTCGTCGTCAGAGCAGAGCATGTTTCGTGCCATGCCGGCGAAATGTATTACAGCATCTGGAGGTGGAGGCATTCCAGGTGGGTTTGGCGATGAGAGTTTGAATTGTCCGCAGAGGGCGTTGAATACTTGGCCGGGCTGTGTGAGGTCTGTTTTGAGGGTGTAGACATCAGGCTGATTCAGCGTCTCGAGGTCCAGATTCAAGACTTGATGGCCTTTCTTAAGGAGCTCGGGGATGACATGTCGTCCTGCTTTGCCAGAACCGCCAGTGAAAACAACTCGCTTGCCCATTTGCCGGAGAAGTATATGTGAAATATCACAATTTGAAAGGGATAGGACGTAGACAGAAGTTGATCTTCTGTGGATTCTGAAGAGAGTGCGGCTGAGGCTGAGGCCGACACAACCCCGCACTTGCCAAAGACAGGGGGGGTGGTCTTTGAATTACAAATACTATACCACCCAGCCATAGCTTGCCGACTCGCAACCCCGCAGTCACAGCGCGGATTGATTGGCCGCATACCGATGTTGTCGTCTTACATTATCCAGCCGCAATCATCGCCAATGCTTGCGGACCCATCTTGCATCGAGTACAGATGTGGTATGGTCGACGGGCGTTATTGTTTTTGGAATGCACTGTCGTTCCTGCTGTAGGAGTATAGTGACGTCAACGAAGCCTATATACCGTCTCACAATTATGATATCACCCTTATCAAAACGGCTGGTACGTCGGTGGGATATTCGCGAGCATGCCTCGGGCAGTTGGCTGGAACAGAAAGGCTAGTCTTCATTAATATTGTATTTATTAAGTGAATACTACTGGCAATAAGGGCGGTGGATTCAATTTATAATGCTGCAACAGCTCGGCTCAATATGCTCTCCAACTTTCACGCATACTATGCCTAATATCTAACTCAATTACCCACCTTTATTCCACGTGTGCGTGATAGTGTTGTTGGCCCCAAAAGTAATGCCCTTGATCTCCCCACGGTTAATACCCATTTGTAGTCCATTGTTGGTGGTTGCAGACACGGAGATTCCGCTTAGCGCTGTCTGGTCCTCTAAAGTCTGCGTCGCCGCTGCCTCTAGACGAGCATCGCATTGTCCAATGACTTTTAAGAGCGTCTTGAGACTATCGCCTATGTCTTGAGATTCCTTTTGGCTCAGCTCCTCGAGCTTGCTTTCGGGGTCTACAGCCTTCTCGAGCTGGTCAATGAGCTCCAAAAGCTCCGTCGTGAGGGATTCGCACTGTTCTTTCTTGTACAGCGCCCATTTGATCCCGTCCACCTGGGTCGCGGCCTGAAGGTATCTCTTTTGTACTATCTTACGGATTTTCAAATTCAGGCGCTTGAATCGTGGCGGGGTGAGATCATCATCGCCACTAAATGAGGAGCACTCCCCGACAGCGCCTTCGCGCTTCCACTTCTCCGAGTCTTGTTGGGCCTTTTAAAAGCCAAAATTATTTTTTCGAGTATGTCTTCAACATCATCAAGGTCGGTATTGACAGCAAGCTTCGGTTGGCTGCCGTCTGGTGGTGCCCCCTCTTGTTGCTAAAAGTTAACTCCAGTAGCTTGGCCCCATCGTGACAGTCGGAGCTGTATTATGGCTAGTCGTGACTGATGTATCTTGAAGTCGTCTTGAAAGGCTCGTGCTATTTGGATGTACTCGAATCCCTGCAGAATCGTCGACAGCAGAGAGGTGATACTTGAGACGACGTCCATGATATTTAGCAATTTCTAGTGTAGGCTGTCCTGTTGCAGATTGCCATTGTGATCTGGACTTCTTATTATGATTTTTCATTCCTAGGAGCCTACAGTTGTGGCTGTGTCTACTCGGGTAACGGCCTGTACAACTTGACGCTCACCGGTCTCGCGAAGGATTCTGATTGACCAACACGAGAAGGGATTGGATGCTATAATTACTCTGCATCAATAACTATGCAGAAGCTCTGGCAGATAACCAAAACGAGACCAGGTTGTGCCATCCAATCTCATCTCGCTTCCTCAGCCCCTACATGTACTGCGCTCTGCTTTCTTTCCCCGCGTACGTACTCTAACAAATAGAGAGGCGAACAGCGTGGTTAGCACCCCACCTCGTGCATCATGAAGCGCTTATAATACTTGGCGCGATTTTCAAACAAATGATTAGATCATGTCGACATTTCTCTCTCCTCTCTCTGCCTAATGCTTCCGGTGTTGCCATCCGCACCTACTTGTGAGGCCTAAAAGTCTAAAGTAAGACCGCGCCTTATGGTGGGTATTCGAAGCACCTATTCCTACACAAACCGGATTCTTATTACGTTAAACTGGTTGATATGAACGATTCAGGCTCTGAAGAAGACGTAGAGGAGATTTCGGACCCTTTGCCTGGTCGTTCTGTAGCTGCTCACGCCGATACAAACAATGGCACTCTAGTAGCGCTGAACACTGGCAAGGTCGCCACAAGTTTGTCAATTCTAGCTCTTAGGATATAAATACCACAATGCTCATTCGTCTTCATAGCAATCAATCACAACCATACAACTGCTGATGAGCTGGTCGGTTTGTACCTTCGAGGCCTCCAAGTTGATCCTAAAGACTTGAGAACAAATGCCGTCAGGTCAATTAGTGACACTATAATCGACGAATGTTGGGAGTGGATCCTTGCCCATCCCACATTTGAAAAATGGCTGAAGGAAGAAAGCGCCCAGCTCTTATGGATACATGGTAGTCCTGGCAAGGGCAAGAGCGTCATGGCAATTGGCCTTGTTAACAAACTTGCCCAGAAGTCATGCCAATTCATTACTCCGGGGCATTCTTAGTGCAGTTCTTCTTGCTAGCCGACCCCTCAGTTGTCAAGAGTTGGCTATTGCGTCAGAGTTGCCAGGACAATTCTAAGAATACAACGACAAATCGGGTGGACGCGAGAAGGTTGGCGCACTCATCGAACAATGTGGCCATTTCTTAAGGATTCAAGGTGGCAAGATCTATCTCTTGCACAAGTTAGCTAAAGACTTTTTGATGAGAAATGATGGAAGTACAGCATATTTCTCTACTACCTCCGGGCGTTTGGAACATGCACGGGTTGCTCGGCGATGCCTAGTTGCACTCCATTCAACCCTCGAAAACCGGGATTTTTCCAACATCGATTCCCTCATCAATCGAGAACTGTCAAAGGTTATCCAGAGGCTCAATGGGATAGAATACGCCTGTTACTACTGGTTTAAGCATGTTATCGAAGCCGGTGAGCAATTCACAGATGAGGCGCTGGTCAGGGACTTTTTCCAAGAGCGATATCTCCCGTGGTTAGAGGGCATGGGTCACCTAGAGTCGATACCACACTGCATTCAAATACTTCAAGCGCTCAGAACTGCATCGTTACGACACTGGACAGGACTAGAACATACAAAATCTAATATAGACAATAGTCCTATCCAAGATCTCATATACGACTCATTTCGATTCCTTCTACAGCACCAAGCTATTATTAAGGAGGACCCTACCCAAGTATATTTTCTTGCTATGTTTTTTACACCAAAAAACTCGCAGACACGGCAAAACTGCCGGAAAAGGGTTTCTTCGTGTCTTAAAGTGGTAAATGAGGCTCAAGACGACTGGGGCTCTTGCTTATATTCTATCGATGGGTGTAACTACAACTGGGGCGATGAGAACAAATACAAAAGTACCTCAGGCCAAGCTCACAGTTTATCCTTTTCGGAAGACGGCAAGACTGTCTCTGTGACATCAAGGCGGCAGGGAAGAAACATCCTAAAATGGCATACTGCAGATGGAAGCTTAGCCAGTGTAGTTGAGGGGCATGATGACGATATTACTCTTACAAATGATGGTCGTCTGCTCGGGTCTAAGATAAACAAAGGCTCGATTTCTGTTTGGGATATGGAGAGGGATACACAACGCTATTGCCTTGACACTTCTTATAGAGTCGTCACTACCTTGTTTTCACCAAATGGTGGGATGTTTGCGGTCTTATTGGCCGAATATCATCCCATAATATATAAAGTAAGAAGGTACTATGTCAAGCTATGGGAACTGAAGACGAGTCTTTTTCAAAAAATTGTTATTTCTAAGAAGAGTGTGAAAAACCTCTTTTTTTCTCTAGATGGCGGCCTACTAGCCATTGTGTTCGATGACGAGGCCCCCTTTCTTTGGGATATCAACGCTAGGGAGGACTGTAATATCCCTCTAGAGAATGAACTCACTATTGACTCTATAGTGTTCTCTCCTGATAGCAAAATATTCGCTGGTACTGGGCCTGGTTTCGTCGCATTTTGGGACTTGGACCATGCGTGCCCTATTAACTTACGAAGATGGCTTCGGGGCATTTCGGCGTACAATTGAGCTAAAAATGGTGGTTGCCATTTGCCGTGACAGTAAAATAGCTGCCGTGGCCTACGGGGGCTCAATCGCGCTTTGGGATCTAGAGGTATGGCTATCGCCCCATTATATTCATTGAAATCCAACTGACATAATTCTAGGAACTGCTCAACTCGAGCTCTCTCGTAAAGCTTCCAGTCTTTTCATCGCCCAAATGTCGTCTCACCTTAAGGGTCAATGGTGGTTACGATGTCAACACATCCACGCTAGTGGACTCGATTGTATTCTCCCCTTGTGGGTCTTACATGGCCTGCACGCGAAAGGACAATCTAATCACTGTCTGGGATATGCATACATTATCTCGACTATCGTCACCTAAGCAGGAGCACGCCTAAGACTTCCAAATAGAGGTTCTAACTTTCTCCCCAGACGGCAAGGTGTGTGGCACCAAGACATCTAATCGCCTTATTTTATTTAAGGTATCAACTGGATCAATTGTGGCAAATTTTAGCGGCAAGATAGGTTCAATTTCCTATTTGGGTGGGTGCTATAGGGGATGGGCCTTCTCATCCGACGGGGTCTTTGCTATAACTGTGCTCGACGAGACACTCATTCTAGTAAAAACAACATCGTGTTCGTGGCCACAAATTCGGATAAAAGGCATTTGTAGAATGCCAGCGTTCGCTTTCAACCAGGAAAATACTCTACTTGCCGTTTCGGACGGAAGAAATATCACGGATCGACCCATACGTGATATTTCTTCCGTCCGGCTCTTCAAAACGGAATGCGGGTCCCTAATACGAGAATGGCAGGTTAACAGCGGAACTGTGTCTCAATTAGCCTTTTCGTCTACAGGAAAACTTGTGGCAGCAGGTGTGAATTTTCGCTTGCATCTCTGGGATAACCTCGCCGTTGATAAGCCAATATCTTTTATAACAAGGAAACCGAGTCCGTGGAAGGATTGGAAGGATTCAATAGGAGTAAATCGTCTCTTACTCTTAGGGCTGAGTTTGAACTCTGATTGGTTTGCTACCCAGATTGCTTTTTCATTCGATGGAAAAACAATAGCTGCAACGTGGTCTGGCGAACATTTCCGTCCGGGTGACGACGGGCTTGAATTTCGTCGCATTCTGACCCTGGCTACCTACGAGGATTTACGTTCATGGTCTCCCTTGGATGGCAAGGACGAGTTTTATCCTAGTTATAATTATAGTTCAGCACTCATAGTTTCCGACAAGGACCATTTCGCCGTGGCGTCTGATCATAATGTTTCTGTTTATACCCAACAAGGAGAGTTTTCGCTAACAAGCCGCGATGCGTGTCCTCAGTCATTGAGCTTCGCGCAAAATTGCGAATCTATTACAGTGGATGGAATAGAAGTCCCGCTAGGTCGAACAGCACCTAGAACTGTCAACATTAGTTGTTGTGATATGCAGGTTCTGACGTCTAATCGAATACTGAGCATGAACCCTGAGGAGCGCTACTGGACAAGCTGGATAACCTGGAAAGGCCGTACCATTTTGCGTCTTCCAGATGACTTCACATGGGCCTTGCGAAAGGACTCCTAGGGGCATTGTCTCGCGACATCCCACGGGCCTAGTCGTAACATTTTTTTCCATCGACTTGTCCTCCGAAGGAGACAAAGGGACAGCGAGGGAGTTACGAGCAGTTTCTTCGTAAAAGAAGCTTAACTAGCAAGGTGCGAGCTTAACCACTTTGTCACATCATTCCTACAACATTGCCGCTGACACAACTAAGAAATTATTGGGGGGGGGATATCATTTCCTCAAGAGACGACGAGTACAACAACGAAAACATAGACAAGTCTGCAAGCGAATTTATGATAGTTTATGTGCGTGAGCTTCGAATAGTTGTATATATAGATCACCAAGCAAGTAATTGTCACATACGACCATAGACTCAAGAGAATTGGGCATCCCGTCCGCTCTGCCATACACAAGCTTGTAATTCAGTAGCTTGATGCTCTCAATTGTGCCAATAGGCATAGCGTGGAATCTGAGCCCCTTGCCGCCTTAAGGGGTGAAGCGAGGGTGAGCGTGAGCAGGGTGAGCCGAGGGGTGAGCAGGGTGAGCGGGGTGAGGCGACGCAACATTTTTGTGTCAATTTCGTGTCAGTCTCGCGTCAACTTCGTAATAGTACCGGAGTGTGGCCGT
>JPKE01001057.1:0-28403 GCA_000750995.1 Pseudogymnoascus sp. VKM F-4520 (FW-2644) | reverse complement strand
GTATGAGTGGGCGAGGGCGAGGGGAGGGGTTACGAGGAGGTTGGGGACGATGGGGTAGGGAGGGGGTGTATGATAGGGGTTTATGGGTGCATTTTGGGAGTTTGGTATGGCAGTCACGACGTGGAATCGATCGATGGCTTTGCCCTTATTGCGTGCCGGGTGTACCATAAAATGGCTGTGTCACTACAAATCACGCGCTCTGAGGAATATACACACAGATTGACAAGATTCAAACATCATCGTTTAGATTCAGCCTAATCTACGACACCAGCTGCAGGCGTGACTCTCCACAAAGAAATCTATTGTTCAAGCCCACCACCATCCTCAACCAGACGCGCTTAGTTAGCAGCGCCAGAGATGAAGAACCACTTGTCGATGCTTGGGTCAATTGGTGCCGCGACGAGCTCCTGGTTCTGCGGGATGTGCGGCAGCTGCTCAGGGGAGATGCGGCTGGGGGAGTTCTTGACGGCAACGTTGGTGCTGAGTGTGTTAGTTGTTAAAAGGGGCATTGCGGAAGGGGCGCAACTTACAGAGAGACCTCGCCGGGCTGGGTCTTGCCGGTGATGAGCTTCTCCCACGCCTCAGCGCACTCGCGGACAACGTCCGTGGCGTACCTGGTGTCTTGTTAGCGCGGTCTTCTCACATCGCGGAGTCCCATAGAGGAAGAAAGGGGGCGCACTTCTTGTTCTTGCACTCGCCGGTGAAAGCGAACTGGTTCTCTGGCTTTCCGTCTGGGATCTTGTAGATGCGGAACCACTCGTTCGTAGCCCTCAGGAGGCCAGGGAGGTGGCGCTCGACGTCCTCGACGTCGTTGAGCTTGGGTGCCAGCGGGTCGTTGACGTCGATGACGATGACCTTCCAGTCAGTCTCCTCCTCGTCGAGGAGAGCCATGACACCGAGGACCTTGACCTGCTTGACCTGGCCGGGGTAGCCGACGAGCTCGCCGATCTCGCACACGTCGAGAGGGTCGTTGTCGCCCTTGGCCTTGGTCTCGGGGTGGATGACGTTGGGGTCTTCCCAGGTCTGGGGGGGGGTGAGTGTGTGTCTTTCGTCGTACGAGGGGGAGGGGTCATACCTGGGGGAAGGCGCCGTAGTTCCAGAGGTAGCCCTTGTGGGGGAAGCAGTTGCGGACGAAGCGGAGCTTGCCCTTCTTGATGTCCTGCTTGATGGGGTTGAGGAGCTCCTCCTTGGAGATCTAGGGCGTTGTGTCAGCACGGTTTTGAATGCGAAGGTGGTGTGGTGCGGGGTAGTGAAAATGAGGTTATAAATCGCAGAAAGCCTAACGATATGAGACATACCTCAAGCTTGGCATTGGTCCATCTTGGGATCTCAACGATCATGTTCAGGATGGTCTGCTGCTCGTTGGCGTAGAGAGGGATATCGTGGAAGGGGGAGACGGGCACGCCATCCTTCTCGATGTAAACGCGGTGCTCGAGGGTGTTGGCAGCACCAATCTTGCGAACGGTATATTGAGGGGCCATCTTTGTAGAATCGTGTCCAGCAGGCGGGCTGGAAGAAGGTGGAGAATTTAAAGGATGAGAACCCGAGATGTGACGGGCTATCTGTGCTGTCCGTGACTGTGACGGTTTAATTGTGGTGTTGTGAAACGATTGTGTTGTGGTGCGGGAGAAAGTCGAGGAGGGGCGGCGGGCAGTGGTGGTGGGGCTTAGGCTCGCCAGTCTTACTTCAGCTACAGCGGGAGACTGCAGCTGCACAGCAATCAGTGGGAGAATAGAGTGGGATGGTGTCCGCGACCGGGGTAGCGAATATAGGCTGGGACAGCTTTTGGAGAGCGTAGGGCGAATGGCTCGTAGTGGTGACATGCGTGTCTAAACAAGCGTAATAAGCGGAATAAGTGTAACAAACTAACAAAATGGACTCTGTACAATAAGTTTTATAAATTATCGGGATATATAGGAGCAGATTTAGGGGATCTGGGCCTATATGGGGGAAGCGGAAGGGGAAATATTAGCTCTGGGTTCGGCGCACAAGCGGGATCCGAGGTCACTGCAAAATATGCCTCTCCCTACCTCCCTATGCCGAAGTTCGCTGCCAAGAATTTACGCCAAGGGGCATGTATGGCGAACAAGCACCAAAAACAATTTTCCGCTGCGGCGGAGCGGGATTTTGGGTTGGTCAGGGGGATTATGGGCTAAGAATGCACGTGAGATGGCGGAATCCTTGGCACTTTGCGACGCTTTACAGCTGAGTTGAGCCCTAGTTTTCCCGCTCTGGAGAGGAGAGGCAGGGAGGATTGAGGAATGCAATGAGAAAGCACGTGATAATGGTGGAATTCTAGGTGGGAAGTCATGGATGGCACTTTATCTTTATCACATAACGCACTACCACACGTTTGAAAAAGCGTGTAAGGAGCTTACTAACACTCTCCGCGCACTCTCAGCGTCGACTGTGAGGCTCCAGAACAAATCTGTGCAAATCCTCACACCCGGCGCTAAGAGTGCACAGAATCGGCCAAATTTTAATCCGAGCTGGCGCAACGACCGCACAGGTTGCAACTCTTTGCGCCGGCTCGGATTAACTCCGTCTCCGCCCTGCCGATAACGATTCAAATTTTGGCGGCGATACACTACTCCCAGATAGCCACCCTCGTACTTTCTCCTTTCTCACTTCACATCCATTCAACCTCCACCCTCACCTTTTGCTATGTTATGTTACGCCTCGCAACCTCCATCATGACAAACGCTCCAAAAAGGGTTCCCATCCCCCGAAATGGGGTCGACTACCGCTGCAAGCTCGTCCTCGCCCCCATGGTCCGGTCCGGCGAACTCCCCTCGCGCCTCCTCGCCCTCCACTACGGCGCCGACCTCGTCTGGGGCCCCGAAACCGTCGACCGCTCCATGATCGGCACCACACGCACCTTCAACGCGGCTCTCTCCACCGTCGACTTCACGCGCCTCTCCAGCAACGGGTCCCACGGCCCCCGCAAGGACCAGAAAGAGAGCGTCATCTTCCGCCTCCACCCCGCGCGCGAGGGCAAGAAACTCATCTTCCAAATGGGCACCTCGGACCCCGAACGCGCGGTAGAGGCTGCAAAACTCATCGCCGCCGATGTCGCAGGCATCGATGTGAACGCCGGGTGCCCGAAGCCGTTTAGCACGAGCGGCGGAATGGGCGCGGCGCTGCTGCGCACGCCTGATAAACTGTGCGCTATACTAGAGGCGCTGGTAGCCAACATCGCCTCCGAGTTCGAGATAGGGATTAGTGTCAAGATCCGCCTGCTGGATACACCGGAGGAGACCGAGGCGCTGGTGCGCAGGCTGTGCGCGACGGGGATTACGGGGCTGACGATCCATTGCCGGACGACGCCGATGCGGCCGCGGGAGAAGGCGATACGGGAGCAGCTGACGATGATAGCGGATGTGTGTCGGGAGATGGGGGTGGCGTGTCTGGCGAACGGGGATGTGACGTGTCCCGAGGATGCGCAGGAGCTGGTGAATACGTTTGGGGTTGAGGGGGCGATGATTGCGACGGCGGCGGAGACGAATCCGAGCTGCTTTAGGAGGAAGGAGGAGGGGGGGTTGGTGCCGTGGAGGGAGGTGGCGGAGCTTTATCTGAGGACGAGTATGGAGGTGGAGAATCGCTGGGGGAATACGAAGTACCTCCTTGGACACTTGGTTCCTGGGAAAGATCCGGTGTATCGCGGTGTTACGGGGAGTAAGAGCTATACGGAGATCTGTGAGCTGCTTGGGTTCCCGGAGCTGGTCGAGCGGGCTAAGGAGGTGGATCATGCGCTGGGCCTGGATGTTGTGCCGGTGAAGCAGGGGAAGAAGAAGCAGAACAGCACGGCGGATGCTGCCAGTGGTCAGTCGGGCGCTGGGAAGAAGGATAAGCGGAAGCCGCTGTCTACTCGCGGCGTCGAGAACTCGAAACCAGCAATGGAGACTACGAAGCCGGCAGTTCAGAGCCCGACAGTGCCAATGGACATACCACAGCCGGCCATGGAGGCTACACTGGAAGCGCAGCCGGTATAAAAGCAATCATAGTGCAAACAGGGAAAAGGCCACTTGGAGGAAGACCACTCCACATACTCACAAAGTGCGTCCACGATATTGGCACAGGCGTTCACAGGCATGGAGGGGGTTTGCTTTGCATTTTCCCATATATATAGATGGGTAGGGAGGCGTTTGGGATTGTTTAAACCACTCAATAACGAATATGTAATAAGAATAAGAGATATGCAACGCAGACCTAGCCTCATTCCTAGTCTCATTCCTAGTCTCAGTCCCACTCCTAACCTAGTCCACTCTCACTCTGATCAAACCATCAATACCAGGCCTTTAATATTGTACTGTACAGAGTAGACACCCCCAGTCAAAACATCAAGCACGTGATTTGGAGATTTGGAGACGATCTCGCTCAGTTTCGGGGATTTCGCATGGACATGCCCAGTACTGACACGACCGCCTATCGTCGCTTCCCCCTTATCCAATCATATCACTCCAATTCCCCCAAATCCCCAATCAGCCCCATAATTCCGCGATTACCGTGGTTATCCGTCGGTAAAGAGCCGTCCATTACGCTCCATTACCCCGCAAAGGGACAGTTTCCCCAACAATACCAGCCATGCACCCCGTCTAAACTGACATCGTTACCCCGTTACGGAACACTTGGCGGTTACTCCGCGGCATCGGCCAGAATAGCTTCCAATAAACTGTGGACGCGCTTGCTTTAGTACTGTGGACATTGTTGTGAGCAATAAAGCTCTACTCCGCTACTTCGTATAGTCTCTTTCACTTCCTCTCCTCCTTCCCCTCCTTTTGTCTTTCTCCCTCTTCATCTCCAGCCTCATCTCTCACCTACACGCGTAATTCACAATGCGTCGCTCCATCGCCCGCAGCGTCCCCGCGCTCGCCTCCCGCGCCAGGCCATCCCTCACCCCCCGCCTCGCCGGCCTCTCTACCTCAACTCCAATCCAGGCATCCAAGTCCACCATCCGTAGCCTCCACATCACCTCGCGAACCCAGCAAGCTACCTCCTCAACCGTCAAGCTCACCTCCACCACAACCTCCTACCCAACCTCGCACGAGAAGATCCAGAGCCCCGGCGATACCCCCTTCTTCATCGACAACAAGTTCGTCGCCTCGTCAACGAGCGAGTTCATCGACCTCCACGACCCCGCCACCAACAACCTCGTCACCCGCGTCCCACAGAACACCGATGAGGAGCTCCGCGCCGCTGTTGCCAGCGCACAGGCCGCGTTCCCAGGATGGCGCGCTACCAGCATCGTGTCGCGCCAGCAGATCATGTTTAAGTTCGTGCAGCTGATCCGCGAGAACTGGGACCGTCTGGCTGCATCCATCACGCTCGAGCAGGGCAAGGTGGTTTCTGATGCCAAGGGAGACGTGCACCGTGGCCTACAGGTTGCCGAGAGTGCGTGCGGTATCACATCGCAGCTTACCGGCGAGGTGCTGGAGGTGGCCAAGGATATGGAGACGAGGAATTACCGCGAGCCATTGGGTGTTGTCGCGGCTATCTGCCCGTTCAACTTCCCCGCCATGATTCCGCTGTGGTCCATCCCAATCGCGACGGTCACCGGTAACTGCTTGATCCTCAAGCCATCTGAGCGTGACCCAGGCGCGGCTATGATTCTCGCCGAGTTGGCAAGGGAAGCTGGTCTTCCAGATGGTGTGCTGAACATCGTGCACGGCTCGCACAGGGCTGTGGACTTCATCCTCGACGCACCAGAGATCAAGGCCATCAGCTTCGTCGGCAGCAACAAGGCCGGCGAGTACATCTACAGCCGCGGTTCCGCGAACGGGAAGCGTGTCCAGGCCAACCTGGGCGCCAAGAACCACGCCGCCGTCCTGCCAGACTGCAACAAGAACCACGCTCTCAACTCCATCGTCGGCGCCGCATTCGGTGCCGCGGGCCAGAGATGCATGGCGCTGAGCACGCTGGTCATGGTTGCAGAGAGCAAGGACTGGCTCCCTGAGCTGGCCGACCTCGCCAAGTCGCTCGTCCTCAACGGTGGGTTCGAGAAGGACTCTGATCTGGGCCCGGTTATCAGCCAGCACAGCAAGGAGCGCATTGAGGGCCTGATTGCCAGCGCTGAGGAGGAGGGCGCTACTATCCTCCTTGATGGCAGGGGCTACAAGCCCGCCGACCCCAAGTTCGCTAACGGTTTGTAAACCCCCTACCCCTTTATATACACACGTCTAACGAAAACAGGCAACTGGGTCGGCCCCACGATCATCACCGGCGTCAAGCCACACATGAAGTGCTACAAGGAGGAGATCTTCGGCCCCGTCCTCATCGCCCTCGAGGTCGAGACCCTCACCAACGCCATCGACCTCATCAACGCCAACGAGTACGGCAACGGCGTCGCCATCTTCACCAAGTCCGGCGCGACGGCACAGGCCTTCCAAAAGCACATCGAGTGCGGCCAGGTCGGGATCAACGTCCCGATCCCCGTGCCGATCGGGGTGTCCAACTTCTCGTTCACGGGGAACAAGAAGAGTATTGCGGGAGGGGGCGCGAATACGTTTTATGGAAAGATTGGATTGAACTTTTATACGCAGCAGAAGACGGTGACGAGTTTGTGGAAGGAGGAGGATGCGTTGGCGACTAAGGCGGATGTGTCGATGCCGGTTCATCATTAGGGGGTGTTAGGTTTAGCTGATGGTTTGAATGGAGAATGTGAAAGCAAGCAATATTGTGTATATGTACGCGTGAGAGAGTGCGTGTCATGAATACTCCCCCTCCTAGCTACCATCATCTCACGTTCAAGCGTGACGCCTAAGAAAACGCACATCCCATCTATCCCTCTACCAATATATCCGGGTATACCCACGCGCCCCTACTTCTTAACCAACCTATACTTCCCCCCTCCCAACTCCAGCTCCCCCGCCGCCACCTTCGTAGCCAGGTACTCCGCAAGCTCCTCATTACTATACGGGAACCCCTCCACAATCAGCATCTTAAGCATCATCCCAATCTGCGCCAACGGCATCTGCGCCGCGCTATTCTTCAGCATCCCCTGGATGAACTTCCAATACATGGCCATTTTATCCTCCGCCGGCGCGCTGCGTGCAGGCCCATCATCGGCACTTCCACCAGCCGCGGCAGCTGCGGCTGCGGCGTCCGAGCGCTGTCGCTCGGCGGGGTTGAGGGTTTCGAGGACGGCGAACTCGTCGGGGCGGGGGGAGTGGAGGACCATTTTGCCGACCCAGAAGGCGAGCGCGGAGCGTAGCAGCGCGTCGTCCATCTGGAGGTGCTCGGCGAGATATTCGAAGCTGCGGGATACTGGTTCGGCGCCCTGCGGCGCGCCCTGGAACGCCCAGATGACAGCAGCTTGGTAGGTGTGGACCACCTCCGTGATAGTGCGGTCTTCGAGTTCGATATCTACGGTTGCGTGGCCGAGGGCATGCAGCCATGCGAGCTTGCGCGCGTTCTTGAGGGACTCGAATCCCGCCTCGTAGCGCTGCTGGAGGTGGGCGATGGGGTCGGGGACTCTGTAGGTTTCGTCCTGGAGTTGGGGCCAGAAGAGGCGGGAGAGGATTTTGGCGTGGAGGGAGGGCTTGAGGAGGCCTTCGGGGCTCATGTCGTCTTGGGCGGTGCGGAGGGTGTGCAGGCTTGCGGTGGTGATTTCTTCGGCGCTGGGGTCGAGTTTTTGGGCGCGGCGGATGGCGCCGTTGAGGCGCCGGGAGTCTTGGATGTCTTTGATCATTACTTCGCAGCTTTGGAGGCTGGATTCGCCGAAGCGGGTTTTTAGTAATTCGAGCACTTTGATCTGGGGGATGTTAGCTGAGAAAATACAAAGGTTTGTATGGACCTACTTCTCGGTCAAAATCTCCGTCATTCTTTAGGAGATTGTCTCCAATAATACTTTGAAACTCCTTGATAAAGACATCCTGGGAGCCGAGTACACCAATCAACGTTCCAATAATGTCAACATTCTTTCGGCGTTTATAACCAGGGCCAGCATCAACAGGATCTGGTACCCATTCCATATCATTCCAATCCATATCATCATCTGGGCCCTGTGTGGAATCCACCCCGCTATTAAGCAAGTATGCCAGCTCGACAAGCTTGTCTCCATTAGAGCTACTGGGTTTGCCCTTCTCAACTTCCTTATCAGCTAGCAATCCAGTAATAATAATCCTCACAGTGTCTTCCCGCGAGCACAAATAAACTTGTAGCGGATAGGCGACACGATCAAGGAGAACCTTTGAATGGTCCAGCGCGTGGAACGAGCATATCATAGCAATATACGTCCTCAAAATCTCTAGAGTCGACTTTCCAGGATGTAGCAGCCGCTCCTTGAGCTCCACGGTAAAGGCCTCGGTCAATTGTAGGCGCCGCTGTGGCGTAGTAATGGCCGTCCGGAGGTCATCGATCGCTCCACCACCATTTGGCCAATGAACAACAATGTCGAATAACTCTGAAGTTCGGAGGCTTGCAAGGCGTCCAATAGCCATTTCTTTCCACTTTTCCAAGTCGCTATATGCGACTTCGGTAAAGTCTAATTGACTCAATACCTCGACAGCTAGTCGAGCGTACTCATTCTCTGTCCAGGCGCAGAGATCTGTGACACATCTGGATGGTTTTGAGTGGTTCACCACTCTCGGAACCAGGGGCTCGTCGTCCTCGGTGGAGAGTGACGAGGGGCCAACGAGTGAGCTCCTAAAGTGCTGAGACTTTCTTCGTTTTGTAACCTCCGCGGGGGTTGGCGGAGAAGGTTCATCTTTCCATACACGCTGGTAAGTGCCGTACACATATGTAGACATACTGGTGTTCATGGCCTCGGCGAACATGATCTGGAACTTCTCGCCGCCTAAGCCGACATTATGCAAAGCCTGCGCAAGTGCCAGCAGCTTAGACCTGGCATCCTCTTGTTCCATCTTGTCTGGAGATATCCGTGTGCCGTCCACAACGCGAGGGACAGCGAGGACGATGGGGATCTCCCGGTTCACATACCACTCGACGGTCTCCCAGACAGACTCTGGCACCGATTTCCTCACCAGAGCCTGAAAGTCTCGATGGAATCCCCCCTTAAATGATTCCGGTAAGGATGAGCTCCGGTGGCTCAATGTCTTCTCTATTTCAGCCACCTTATCCAGGTACAGACTTTGAGCCCGCACCAGGACCTGCAGCGTCCGCTGTAACAGTTCTTCATGGCCAAACCCAGTAACGGCGTTCTCAAGCCATGGCTGCACCGTCCGGAAAAAATGAGACCGCATATTTTGGGACAGCCATTTCACGAGGTTTTCATGATGCGCCGCATATGGCAGGCGGGTTTCCGGTGTCAAGACATCCAGTAAAGCCGTGCCGTATTTCAATGGAGGTGACGCCTTCTCCGCACTATGGATTTCTTGGCTATAAGGGCTGAATGGCTCGTTCTGGAAGGACAGCCAGCTGGTCACTACGTGCCATGATCTGTCCCAGGTGACCTGGTCCTGAACATGTCGTGATGAGGCCGACGGGGTATCGGATGGAGGTTGATTATTCGAACCACGGGTTGCAAGATGCTGATTCCCCGTACCTCCAAAGCCTCCAAATGGCTGTCCCGGAGCCGTGAATCCTGTGTTAGGTGTCGACTTGGGCGTGGGCTCAGAGACAGAGACGGTGTATTTCTCGAAGACGGAGTTGAACACCTGTCTTTGACGCGCCTTGACGCCCATCTGCGCCATACTTGAAGTTGGTGCCTCCTCACAGGAGGAGTTTCATAATAATTATAACTCTCTGGGTATCATATTCGCACAGTCGCTGTATCGCGGGGTTATGTTGCGTCACGTTGTCTAAACACGCTAGCACTTGTAGCCCCCAGTTAGGAAATCGCGAAACCATAACGAAGTCACATGACTTTCGGATATAAATTTTCTAACTGCCGCGAATTGAACCCATCCACATAAATTTTGTCCCATCCTTATACGCCATAGGGAAAGTGGGACTTGCTGCAACGCAGTATAGCATGTGATGTTTGTGTGCATTTAAGCACGCCGCTCTCTTTGTTTACTTACTGCCTTGAGTGTCACTTTTTCGGTGTCTATAGAGCCAATGACCAAGTCTACTGAGTAAGACAAAATCGATGATCGATCTATTTTCCTACCCCTTTTTCTTACGTCAGTCGCGTGACGTTTTGGTGTGTCCTCCAAAAAAAACCTAGAGAGTCCCACATATTACGATCACCCTCCTATGGGGAGCAAAGGACGTGTAAAGAGTGGGAAAACCACAGTGTGGGGAAGCAAAACCGATCCATCTCCGAAGGTCGTGGTAGGTAACAACAATCTAGGTAATTGCTCTTTCCAAGTGTCTTCTTATTCACCTATCCTGTTCCTTCCTCATCAATATTCCTCGTTCCCGAGCCAAGCCAGAGTGCGTGTTATTATACGGAAAAAGACAAACAAAACAGATAAAGGAGAGAGAGAACCCATGACCGACGTCGTTTGCTGTATCAAGAGAACCCAAGGCCTAGTCAACGATGGCGCAAAGCGGTATGCCCGTCGACGAGGTTGATATCTCTTCGACCCACGGATACCCTACTCAAGAAAAACACACCAAGGACGAATCCCAGGTTGAAACCCAGATCGTACCTCGCGAACAATATGTGTAAGTCCCTCGCAGACTCTCTTCCCCGATCAACCCCTGACAGGAGCCGTACAGTAAATCGGGCTTCGCTGGCATCCTCGGATCCCCATATGTTCTCGCATGCGCCTCGTTCTCCGCCATGGGCGGCCTCCTCTTCGGCTACGACCAGGGCGTCGTGTCCGTCATCCTCGTCATGGAGCAATTCCTCTCGGAGTTCCCACGCGTCTCGGAGACGGCATCAGGTGCCGGGTTCTGGAAGGGCCTGTTGACGGCCATGATCGAGCTCGGTGCGCTCGTTGGAGCCATGAACCAGGGATGGATCGCGGACAAAATATCGAGAAAATACTCCATCATGGTGGCAGTTGTGATCTTCCTCATCGGAAGCATACTGCAGACTGCTTCGAATGGCTATGCGATGCTCGTTGTCGCGAGACTCATCGGTGGAGTCGGGATTGGCATGCTTTCGATGGTCGTGCCCCTCTACATCTCAGAGATCAGCCCTCCAGAGATTCGAGGAACGCTACTAGTGCTCGAGGAGTTAGCCATCGTCGGCGGGATTGTAATTGCGTTTTGGATCACGTACGGCACACGATTCATACCCGGTGAATGGTCATGGCGCCTCCCGTTTCTCCTCCAGATTATTCCAGGCGTCGTCTTGGGCTGTGGAGTGGTGGCACTTCCGTTCTCCCCGCGCTGGCTCATATCTAAGGGGCGCCATGAAGAGGCATTGGCATCACTGTCCAAACTCCGCCAGCTACCGGCCGACAATGTCCTCGTTCTGAGAGAATGGACGGAGATCAGGGCCGAGGTGATGTGCCACCAAGAAATCAGTGCTGAGCGCCATCCAAACCTCCACGCTGAGCCGACGCGTCTCAACCGCATCAAGTTGGAGCTCGTGTCCTGGCTCGACTGTCTCAGGCCCGGGTGCATCAAGCGTACCCACGTCGGTACGGGCCTCATGTTCTTTCAGCAATTCGTCGGCGTCAACGCCATGGTTTATTACAGGTAAGTTCTTACAGGAGATAGATACTCATTCCCGCGCTAACCCCTGAACCAGCCCGACACTGTTCAAAACTATGGGCCTCGAGTACGATATGCAGCTCATCATGTCTGGTGTCCTCAACATCTGCCAGTTCATTGGCGTCGCGTCCAGTCTCTACACCATGGACCGCGTCGGCCGCAAGCCGCTACTGGTATGGGGAAGCGTACTGATGTCAGTCTCCCACATCATCATCGCCGCGCTCGTCGGCGTCTATGGCAAAGACTGGACGCATCACCGCAACGCAGGTTGGACATCAGTTGCCTTCTTACTGTTCTACATGCTCGCATTTGGAGCTACTTGGGGACCGGTACCTTGGGCCATGCCCTCTGAGATCTTCCCCAGCTCGCTGCGAGCAAAGGGGGTCGCATTATCCGTCTGCTCCAACTGGTTGTAAGTTCTCATAGGATAATACCCTTCCAAACCCGGTCCTCCAAACCCGAAACCCGCCAGATCACTAATCCCGTGCATAGCAACAACTTCATTATCGGACTCATCACACCACCGCTGGTGCAGAACACGGAGTGGGGCGCCTATCTCTTCTTCGCCATCTTCTGCGTGCTGTCGGGGATCTGGGCCTTCCTGTTTGTGCGCGAGACGAATGGCAAGACGCTCGAGGAGATGGATGGCGTGTTTGGCGACTCCGCGAGCGCCGAGGACGAGGAGCGGAGGCGCAGAATCGAGGACCTGCTGTTCATCCGGGATCGTGATGCAGACAGTAAGGCTGAGGGGGAGGTCGGGGTGCTCTAGGGGGGCAAGGAGGCGGAATAGGGAGGTATCCACCCGGGCATACGCGATGCTGGGGTTATAATTGGTGATGGGAAGGATCGAGAAAGAGGTACCGTACTGTACAGTACAATACCTTTGCTATATGCAATGCTTATCGGCCCGGCTCAACGTTGAGGGACGCCACGCAGGGGATCAGGAGAGCTGCGGATGATACTGTACTATATATACATGCTCGAATAGGGAATAAGGCGGATATTACAGGGCACAATACAAACGGTGGAAGCTCCCCTCCTCGTATCCTATGCAACGTGTCGCCGTCGTGCGGCACCGACCGATCGGGGACGTGCTATGAATCTGCAGATGCAAAGGCAGTTGGACCCATGGGCAGCTGAAGGCATGGCTCAAGTGGCTCGCTGCCTTGGAAATGAAGTGACCGGCTCGGGTCACACTATGGCCGCCTTCGTAGGGCAGCATATGCGTAGCTGCGTAGCCCCCAAGGTAGCAACCCCCTCCCCGCGGAGGAATCTTCTCGTATGCGCGTGCGACGTATGGATGCGGAAAGGATGCGGCTCCGTGGATCAGGCGCGCTGCCTAATCTGCGCGTGCATGGGGAGGATATGCACTGTCTGGGCTGGCAGTAGGGGGTTATGACGCTGGGGTCTCGCTCATCCGCGTGGATGTAGGGAGGGATCCCTTGGCTGTAAACAGATAGCTGGGAGCACAGCTTGAGCTACGTGACAGATTGCCGGCCTCATAGGGCAGAGGCAGTGTGGGGGCCGCGCTTATGATGCTGTACGACGCCGGAGGAGAGTCTGGATTAGGACAGTCGGCCGGTAGGGCTGAGAGGGTGTGACGTATGTCGATGCTTTGTGTGCGAGGCTTCAGGAAGAGGAAGGGAGGAGGGGTTATGAAGGGTGATTAGGGTTGAGTGGAACTTGCGCTCGTATTCATCAAGGTCTATAGGGCTGAGGGAGGGCATATCGAGGGCGTTTTCGTGGTTACGGGACTAGAGGGAAGGATGCGGGGTGCGGTTCATCGGGTTGCGATGGGTTGCGGATGATCGGATGAGCAGGCGATAGGTAGTGGATTGGGAATGAGAAGGCGGGGAGGGAAGGGGGGTGAGTAGAAGTGAGAAACCCGTTGGAGTTGGAGAGTACTGCAGTGGTGGTGGTGGTATCTAGGGCATATGAAAGGAAGGGTTCTAGACAAACTTCCGTCCTGAAGGTCCTGTTCTTAGAGGTGAATTGGGCAACGAGGTAGATTCAGGTCTGCCAGAGCACAATAATAAGGCTTCCACAACTGCCGGCCTCGATCACTCATCAGGCGAGAAGGACGGGAGGGCGGTCCTACGACTCAGTGCATGCAGCTTGAGCGTTGTCGTTGTCAGCACTAGCATCTATTTGCGTGACAACGTTAGGGGCCAAAAATCAAGAGAGGGAGGAGTCGTGGCACGAAGATGCGTGTGTGGCACCGACGGGGGTGCACGTTGCTTGCTGGCGCGGGCTGGATGAGGAATTTCTGCATGCGTCCGCGATGGGAAAAGGGGGTCCATCAGACTTGTTAGGTTGTTGTGGTTATCGTTGTCGTTGCTGGGGTTAGAATCGCGGAATGAAGGGAGAGAATCCTAGTGTGATAGCGGAAGTTGACTCCAGCATACCTTGTCAATTGCTCTAACCCCGCCCAGCAAATCACTCAATAACACCCAGACCGCTGTGGGCCACCAATAGCACCCAGTCCGTGGGGTGGGTGGGGGCCAAAAACGGGCGTCGAACAGGGAGGACACGGCCCAGATGCTGGGGCGGAAACAGTGGAGACACACTGACGAGCGAACAATGACGCTTGGAGCGCAGGGGAGCGACTTATAGTACTATGCAGGGAGCCGGAGTTTAGGGATTGCATACATCCATGTGACAGGCTGCGAGGAGACAACTGGCTGTGGTGAGAAACGTTCTGCGCTGTTTTATGTCAAAATCCCAGTGCGCCTTTGCGGTCGTGTTGCCAATGGAAAGTGCTGCTGAGGATGCGGTTGCTTCAGCTCGTCGCTGGCAATTGCTGGGTGATGTAGGCGGCCCTAGGGGGAAATAGGAATGCTCCTATATACTCTTAGGGCATCGGCGGATAATCCGCGGAGATGCGCCTTCCTGATGCAGCTATGGTGGAAGTACCCACCTTGAATCCATCAACGCATAAAGCACCACGACGCCGACAACGTACGCACTGACTTGAGCCATCCATACAGTAGCCTATGCACGACCTTACGTCAGCACTCTAGTCGCCAAGTGTAATTTGTAGCAGCCAGGGCAGGGGAGAGAACCGGTGAAGAAAGAAGCGCACAGTTTGTCTCCATTGGGAGTGAGAAATAAACCATGTGACTTCGGGATTCTGCATCTCTGAAACTCAAATATTTATGCAATATGGGCATGGCGGAGAAAATGGCGCGCCCTAGCGCAAGCCCCCCATTTCAACAGTTGGACGCCTAGAGTGAAGAGAGGCAGGATGTCCCCAGCTCCCCACTCCCTGGCGACGATCTTGGACGCTAAATATTTTTGCGAGACATTTTGTGCCAGGGTCGCATGGGACGGTGATCGCGGCTGAGATAGAATCCGAGAGGGGGTTAGAACGACAAGTGAGCCAAGACAACGAGAGGACGCGCCACGCGGTTGGGCTTGTGGGTGGTTGCTGGGTTGCTAGGATGGTTCTTGGCTGCTATCGGTGTACATCCGAACAGTCTGTACAGTACTCGTGGAGGAGGTGTGACGATGTCTCGGGCGCTGATGATGGGAAGGGTGGTTACGCCCGCGAGGAATTTAATGTCCGCTCTTTGGTTCCCGTGGCTCGTTCGCTGTGTGCTGTTGTGCGACCTCTCGGCCGACGGGTGCGGAAAACCAGCCAACTGGGTTGCGGAGTGGCGCGGAGAAGACCTTGATTCAGGAAATGCGATCGAGAATGTTTGAGTATAGGTGCCACAGCGCCATGTCGGACGCATCTCTGTCAAACGTAGTAGTAGTAGGTAGTAGTCGTAATGCTGACTCTCTCTTGCCCAAGGTGGTCAACGGTCCAGTCTTCATGTTCGCACAAGCTGTGCAGTAGAGCACAGTATCTCGGCGAACACAATCGCAAAAACCGATCCTCACCGCGCCCGATGGGATCCAATTCGATCGCATGTACGCCGCCCGGCCGCCAAATGTACCACCGACACCTCCAGCCTCCCCGTAAGCGATCGACAATGCGCGTGCAGCGATCGTGCGCAACACTCTCATTCCCGTAAGCCCCGGCCGCCACCGTCGCACCCAGCATCTGCACACATCCGAAAATAGTACCTCCCACACATCCAACTAGAATACAAACCGATACATCACCCCAACCGCGCTCGCGGCTGAGCCTCACACCCACTGGCCCTTAAACGCTGCATATAGTTTCACGACACACTTTCAAAACGAGGCGCAGCGAGCTTGCCGCCGCGCGTGTGTATTTTGAGTGCTGATGCTGACTGATGGGTGGCGGAGCGGCGGCAGCGGCGGGGGAGCGGGAAGTTCCTGGCGGGCACAGGTACGGTACAGTACAAACCCCCAAGCGAGGGGGTACCGCCCAGCCGCGTCTACTGCGGTTCGGACCCGCGGGTGTTTTTCGCGGCCGGACGGGGTCTTGGCCGTCCCCCCCTCACATCCACAATCTATTATCGCTGACGCGAGGGGCGGCGCCGTCTGTCGCGAAAATTCCGCGGCTAAAAGGGAGAATTGGCAGGGAGCTGTTTTCCTTTCGGGCCTTTATCTTTGGTGCTGCAGCTGGTGCGTGCGCGGTGGATGCTTGGCATGTGTCCCGGAGCTGGAGTGCTAGAGCCTTGTCTATCGTCTTCGATGTGCTGGTGCTTGTGGGGTTGAGGGGTTCGGGGACTCCGGTCGCAGTGTATGTGTTTACTCACCGTGTCTGGAGCGTACAGAATGTCCTCGTCGTCTCATTCTACGGAGTATGAGCCCGTTGGGGCTTCTATTCGAAAGCACAGAGGTTGTGCGATGTGGCCGCCGGCGAACTTGCCTTACCCGGCGTGGTGTTGGCTAAACAAACACAGTAATCACCTGACGACGTAGCTTCCACCGGAATGCCATGTTGAGCCTGGGCCTCCAGAGTTGCCCACAAACGCGTGTCAAGCCATCAATAATCGCACGCAAACGGGCGGAAAACCGGCGATCGTAATGGCACGCAAACGAGTGGAAGACCAGCGCAAATCGCGCGTCTTGCCGGGTTTTAAATCCCGCCAGTGAGAATGGTACCCTTAATTGAGACATTCTGCTCCTTACTTTAGTATTCAAGTGGGTTCTTTAGAGAGCACTTTTTATTTGCTTGTTCGGTTTGCTTTGCTGATGCTAGCTTACGTGACGGGATAGATAGCGCAGGGTAAAGTGCGTAAGGTTGCGGTGAGGTCGCATCCGCCATGCACTAACCATGCAACATCTATACACCAACTATGCACCAACTAGGCAGCCACTTTTGGCTAGGGAGTTAGGTGGGTTCGAACGGCTCACTAGGGAACCGGGGTGTGGGGATGCGTTTTTGGGGTGTTTGGGCTCTGAGGTACAGTTGTTGGAAGCAAGGGGGTGCGGACATCACCGCTGTGTCTCCGTAATTCACCGTGGTTTGGTTCACTGTAATGCACTTCCCCATATGCACGACTTGTTTGCTGCGAGGTTTTACCGGGTATCATTTTGTTTGATTTTTGGGTCTGCAGCGCTGTTGGCTAGCTAGATTCTAAATGCTAAATGCTAAATGCTAAAGCGAGTGTGGGAGATGAGGTGTGCCCATTCCAAGAATGCCAATCTGAGGTAGTGCCCAGTACGTACGCACAAGGCTGCTGCCAACAGCAGTCGCCACTCTCTCTAGCCATATACACGTAGCGCTGGCCGCAAGGCAAGCCGCACTCCATTTCCAACATGCATGCCAGCCGCCCACCCTTCCACTCCAGAACCTGTCCAATTAAGCCTCGTGGCCTTCGTAAAAAATATGTACACGAAGATGATAGTATAGTCTCCTCGCCGCCCCCGCGGCGCTTGTATTAAGCAGCTGGATGGCGAGCCGGCTATGAGTTGCGTCGTTGCTTGCACTTCTCGTGTGCCATGTGCCCATTGCGCGCCGTCGTGCGCGTGAACTCGGCGCCGCACTTGTGGCAGGTGGGTTTGGAGGCCATGCCAGACTTCTCACGTTGGTGGCGTAGCAGGTTGCTGAAGGTCGAGAACTTTCGGCCGTTGCAGTCGTGGTCCCAACACTGTGGCTTCGGGCGTGAGTGCACCACGCGCACCGTGTCGGGGGACTCTTGTGGAGCGCTCGTCTGCTGCTGGTTGCCATAGTAGAATTGCATTTCCGGGCCTGAGGTCATGGGCGGCATGGTGACTGGGTGGGAGCTGAGAGAAGGAATAGATGGTTCGCCTGGTGCGGTGGTGTATGGTAGGAGGTATCCGCCTGAGAAGTCGTTGTTGATCCTGCGATTGTGTCAGTTGTCGGTCCGATTCTTTCGTGGACAGGTGCTACTCACATTGGGTATGGGGCTTGGTATAGTTCTGGTGATTGAGTGCTCGGGATTTGGGGAGGGCTCATGTATGGTTGTTGTAATGGGAGGTTGACGGAAGAGATAGATGCGGTGGTTGTGGGTTGAGAATAGCCTGCGAGTGTCCTGGGAAGGATGTCTGGCGTAGTTGAGAGAGACGGGTGGTATGAGTTGCTTGATGACCTGTCCCGCCTCATATGTGCCTTTGAGTCTCGCCGCGCCTGGTCTCTCTGGCGCTTCAACTCGCGCTGCTCGGTTGTGAACATGCCTTGAGGTGGGCTCGATGAAATAGACCGGGAATCACTGGAGACGATGGCCTGCTCGGAGAAGGGATCCAGCAGCCCAGATCCTTCCGGGAAACCGGTGCTTTGGTCAAACACTGGGCTATGTTAGTCTGTGTAGTGGTGACGGACGTTCCTGGGGACTCACCTGGCCAGGAGTAAGCTGAACGGTTCAGTGATGCGTCGAATGGCTGATAGAATTGAACGCCCATAGTACTAGGAACGTTAGCATTGGCCTCGTAGTAATTGGAGGTTTGGGCAACTCACGTCATACTGCTTTGGGAGTAGGGGTCTGCTTCGCTCGTGTAGCTGGATCTCGATGGCGGAGGGTTAAGTTGGTCTGGAGCTGGATCGAGGCGTAGAAGTGGTGTTTGTGCGGACTGAGTAGGGTCTATGAATGACCAGCCTTGCAAGCTGGTATTCTGAGATGCGAGGGGGAGCGGGGCAAAGAGTGGTGGCGAGGAAGTAGCTGAGAATGCTGGGGACTGTTGCGGCGTAGACTGGTCGTATTCTGAAGATGATGATAGAGATGCTTGATTAAGGTCTGTTATGGCGGACGACTCGGCGAGTGATAGTTGACTGTGGGGTCTGGGTCTAGATCTAGACGTTTGTGAGTCTTCCTGACTTGGAAACTGAGGATAAGGCTCCATGAGAAGATGGAGGAGAGTTTGAAAAAGTATAGAAGATGACGAGAGATGACGAATGGCTATGGTTGCACGTACGTGAAGACCAAGTGGTCAGTGATGCCAATTGTTCTAGGATAGTTCGGTGTGAGAGCGAGATCGTTCCAGATGGGGCAGATTGTATTTATGAGAGTCGAGGGTGGACCCGGCGGGATACCACGTATATGTTGGAGATGAGAGGGAGGTGAGGTTCCAAGAGATTCAAGATAGATCGAGGTCTCAGAATATAGAAATGCTATTTTGGTGCCCTGGTTGGATTTAACTCTGGAGTTACAAGGCTCTTGGATATCAACAACGCCTCCGCCTCGATGAAGGTCCAGGGCTAGCAAGGCTTAAGTAGAATAAATGTGGATGGGGGGGTAAAGATGTCAGCGGAGAAGTGGCATGGGAACGTTGTAATCGAGTTGTGCAAGGCCAGTCCAATGCCAGCAAATGCAAGTCCATTACAGCTCTGGGTGGAGGTTGACAGGGTCAGATAGGACGAAGCAAGACCCTCTGGCCCCCTCCCTCCTCACCCACCCCCCTCCCAGTCCCCATACATTTTTCGCGAACAAGCACAACGCCATAAAAAGTAGAGGCGAAGTAACTACGAAGTAGTCATTAATGGGATTAATGGGATCTGCAGGCCTCGAGAGGCATAACGTGGTGCAAGATGTACGTGACGGGTACTCGGCCGATTTGAAGTGAAAGGATTTGGAAGGTTGGGCCGGGGTACCCAGCACGACGCATGCCAGCAGTGTAGGACAGAGCTAGGCACAAAGTGTGGGTGACGCAGTGGGTGACGGTGGATTCTTCTGCAGCCCACAAGGTACAGTGGGTACAGTAAAGTACCAACTGTACTCCATAGTAAGGGTCGCCGTTTCTCTAGCGCGCGTGCCCCATGTCCTTCTCTTATTCCCATTCGAGACATCCAGGTTTATTATTGAAGCGCACTAGGAGGAAGACGGTATGGCCGGGCTGATGTCGACTCGTCTCGCCGACTATCCCCATCCACCACCAACACACACCACCATCTCCTTGTTCCCTGTAAGATGATACCGAGAAGAGCCCCTGGTGGCGCTGCTGTGCTAGATTCAAGGAACATGCCGTCCAATCTCCTTATCCAGTAGGCGTTGCGCGGCGGCTGTTTTGGCGGCGTGTGTATCGGAGCAGCGCCGGTGATGACATGACACATCACGATGGAGATGAGTCCGCACTCTATTCTAACAGGTGCCGAATTGTGGATATACAGTGAGGTGACCCCGCCGTGTTACTTCGCTTGTATGAAGGCCCACTCCACCCGAGCCTCATCTGGCATTTCCGAGTCGCTGAAGAGCCTTGGAGCCTCGCGACCAGGCCGCAGAAAGGCAGGCGAGGCATCTCTCTCACCAGGCCCGGAAACCCATTTAGAGTGTTACTGGCCATGGGCATCAGAGCTTGGCAACGCGTTCTCAGGCACCATACTCCAGCCGGTTCCTGCAATACCGCAATACCTCTGGCCTGGTCACCACTCAATCTCACAACCAAAAGCAAACTTGTCTTGTCGTCGAAGGATCGTAATCCCTGGGTCTTGGGCCACACCCTTGCACCTCGCCTCTCGCTTATGATTGGCTTGACCGCGAGAACCGCAGTAATTCAGCACATCCCCCAACGTCAAGGCCTTGTTCTCCCCCTGTCTTCCCAACCCCTGCTCTCCCCTGCATCTCCTAGTTTATCCTCGAGCATAACTCTCTCGGTTGCATTGTAAAGCGGTGCATAATGCACTTGGGTCCCCCGCCGCCTCCGCCGCGTTCCGTACCGACACCTTGGGCGCCACACCTGGACACGCTGAGTACAACAGCATTCCAGAAGACCGCTTTCTTCGTGGCTGTGCCAAGAATGGCCCAATCATCCCCACGGCCATTGTTAGAGAGACCGCGGGCGCTTACACTGAGGCTTAGACTCTGTTCAGCGCGCGGTAAACTTATATTAGTCTAACAATAACGACAATCATGCGCGCCAAAGATAGAGAGACGAGACCACGAAACGAGGCAAGGAAATATGGAGACAAAAGGCGGAGACGCCGTTGATCTCCAACAGAAGTTATTGCCAGAAAGGGTATATGTTTCGATTCAGCCGAATCCCGATTACGGCGGAGAGTTCCTACCACTCACATGACGGAACAACAAGGCTATCCGAGAGGGGGTTAGCGTCTTGTGGGCTGGAGTCCCACTGGTCTCCCCCTACCGATTTGGAATTCTCCAAATGATCAGCGTTGCCGTGGAGAAGCAGTACAAGCCTGCTCTGTTGTGCAACTCCGCACGCACGGGGGAACACCCAGACGGCAGGCATAAAGAATACTCCAATGCACGTGGTGAGGAGCGGAATCATTGTTCTTCACAGAAATACCAGGGAGTCCCGCCGAGACATTGACGAGTCGCACGACAAATCCACAATAATCCAAGACATTCCAATCCGCTCTCCCCGCAAGGATTCCTGAAACACCTAGTAACATCTCCAGGAATGGAATGCCACAAGTGTTTTTGACAGATGTAATAATAACAACAGCATCCATGCAGCCCAATGGAGGACCTTCGGCTCCGAAGTTAATCCCGAGCACGCACGAACATGAAGTGGGTGAGGGGAAAGAGCAACAACCCTAAAAATGCCAAAATTAGCAACACCAGTCAACGTTGATTGGACAGGCAGCAACTCTGCAGTAGTGCGGCACCAGCGATTAAGATTGCGCTGCCAAATTTGTCATCCCTGAGACACTCACTACCAATAAAGCGGTTAGCATATAGCCTCAAGTATCTCTAGTGCGCGTCATAGCGTGCACGGTACAAGAACCAACAATAGAATTCTCACATCTTGCCCACTTCGAGCGGCAGTGGCTTGTCGCCAAAGCTCGATCTTGCCGCTTGACAGTCCGGGAAGCGCGTCTAAAATCCGCCCCAGGTCCACCAGGTTGCGTTCGCTCTTCTCCACACACAGCCCGTGCAGACAGCTTGTCACGGAACTGCTTCCAAAAATACATTTGCCCTACCCGGAAGACATGGATGGCATCGTCTACCCCTCACATCCACCCGTCAGCGATCATTTCGAAACGAAACAAACTAGAATTGTGACGATAATAGAACCGATGTGCTGGGCAATCTCTCCATCTCGAATCCTTCTCATGGCGACGGCAGATGGTCGAGTCGGGCACAGGCGATCCCTCCCCGATGTAACATAGATGCTTCTCGATATAGCTCTCCCCCTCTTCAGCCCGTCAGCACCTACATCTACAGGACAGAAACAGAGGACCACATTGAAACTGTGCAGCCGTCTTTGGTGAGATTCCCAGCCCGCCTCGCCTCGGAGTCCGGATCAGACGGCGTGATAGGGTAGGAGATGAGATTCATCTATCTGCCACATGTGATCGGATGGAGATCCAAGGTGATGCGATACTCAAGGGTGTGTTTATTTTTATAACAGGATCGTCTTTGGAGTTCGGCTTGGTCAGATGTTTGGCTTAATATCTTGAGAAGGACCCCATCAAATTAATTTCCCCCATAAATATTCCAGATTGAAAAACTTACACGGTGAAAACCACAACTTATTCACCTCTGGGAGAGGATGCCGACCACCCGATGGACCATTGCTATACCTTTGTGCGAAACACTGACCTGTTATTACAGTCCTGTATGGTCGTATCTTTATCCAGATCACATTTGTTGGCCATATGGACAGGCGCGTTCTAATTGTGAGTTAAAGTTTACCCCAGATAATAGCGCCTGAGGCTCCAAATGTTTGTGCGTGATGTGATTGGCCAGGTAACAAAGTTGACAACCGCCTTGCGGCTCACGGCCAGTACCTCACTTTACCTAAGCGTCTACAGCCTCATAGAAACAAATTCAGTCCACAACATTCCCCGTCTACTCATTGGTGATATTGACCTCTTCTGCCGACTCCACGGTATTTTGAATCTCGATCTATCCCTTGTGACCTCGTTTTATCGCTCCTGCCTCATCGGAAACTAAGTTACCGATCAAGCAAGGAGGCCAACCAGGCCGACACGCGATATCGACTCATCGGACAAGATTTGTATTATGAACGACGAGCAAGCACATACATCCTCCAATCCCGACTCTGTGGCCCCAGAGTCCGATACAGGACATACCCACCACTCAAAATCTGCAACCTCTGGAGCGTCGTCCAATGATCCGTCCGGTACTCCTACACAGGGATCGGCGCCGCCTCTCGCCATGGTAGACACCGGGCATGTCGAAGAGAATCCGAAAGGCGACAGTGGATTCAGGAAGACGGTATCGAAACCCCCGAAGAAGAGGGCGCCCGACTGGCCTTCCGCCCCGCGGCGGCAAGGGCCGCTCAAGCTCCTGGATCTCCCTGTAGATGTGCTCAAGGAGATTGTAAGTGAGGTATGTAGCGTCTTATCCACAGATGTCTTCTGTGTGTCCTAACGGTGTACCGTCTTATAGATTACGCATACGAACGACCTCACGGCTCTGGCTCTTACCCACTCGGCTCTCCATAGCCTTGCGATACCACACATCTACTCCCGATTCGACATCGTATGGCCCGATGCTACATCGACATCCGATACAAGAACCGGAGTTGACGCATTGACTTATGGCCTGTCAACTCTGGTGATGTCGCACCGACTATACGAGCCTTTATCTTTAGTTCAAGCGCCACAGCCGTTGGAGGCGGGTGCGTCAGCTACACCGCCCCCTCCTGGGCCCAAGATGCGGATAGGGAACAACTACTCTATGTATACGAGGAAGTTTTCGCTAGGCAACGGGCCATCCGACTGGGTGCAGGACTATATGATAACTAAAGAGAGCGGAAAGATGCTAGGGACGTTGGTGGCATTGGCAGTGGCGCGGATGGTCAATCTGGAAACATTTGTCTGGGACATGCCGACGGGCGTTCTGAGGGATGTATTCTTGTCCCTCTCATCTCTGGAGAGGAATAACAAGCCTGGAGAATGTCGACTGGAGAAGTTCCTTGTACGATGGCATGACAACTCTCTGGATCAGCCCACTCCGCCTGGTGGCTCGAGCCTTACCGCCCCTGGTGGATCAGTTATACCTCCAAACTCCATCGTGACGTCGATCGGTATCCCACTTCCGCAAGAAAATCTTCAGCATCCGTTAAATCCTCACTTTGTAAGCTCGGGGCCGGCCTCGTTCCACAATGCCGTGGAGCATCCCACGCTCTCCGTCTTGCCGCCCTTGAAGTCTCTGAGTGTGCTCGACATCGACGAAGTCTCGTATCTTGACGAGATGAGCATTCTCATTGAGAGGTCGAAGGATCGCTTGCAGGCGCTTCGTGTTGGCATATCACGAAAGGCCTGTGAACGCCCGTTTGTCATGCCATGGGATTCAGTTGGCCTCCAACAAGTTGACCACGATCAGACATGGCCTGGCGCCCAAAGTAAGATCGGCGATTTGAGGCTTGGTGGCGTACTAGGCGTTATTATGGGGCGTGTATTTGATATCCACAGAAGCGCAAGGCCTCCAGTGGCGCTTAAACCAGAAGCCACGATAGTACCTAATAGCGGGCAAACAGATATGCTGAACGGCATAGAAGCCCTTAATCTGGGGGGCTCGGCTGCTTCAGATGCTGCTATTAACTTCGAACAACACCCTCAAGGAATGGATATGGTCGACCAAGATATATCATCAACGAACGCACTTATTGAAGGTGCTGAACTTCTTCCTGCAGACCATGGTGACCATGAGCATGTCGAGGATGAAAGCGACCCGTCAAAAACCGACACGGAACCGTTGATAAGTGATGCTGGGAATACAGATCTAGGCGTTTCATCAAACATCATATCACCCGCGGTTGAGATCTCTCAGCTGAACATATCGCATCCGTATGAAATTCCCGCGTCGGCGAATAGGCGACCTTCGAAGAAAGACGCAACTTCTGAGAAATCTGCCGATGACGCGGGGCCGCCAAAGAGGAAACTTCTCACGGGGAAGCTCCGGTTGCAGATTCTTGAGCTCGAACGTGTACCGCTGTCAATATATGTACTGCAGAAAGCATTCGACTGGACGACGCTCAAGTCACTTACTATCCTGGATTGTGCATACCATGAGAGTCTCTGGAGAATGCTGCGACGCCAGTTCCGGCCTCAGCTTGGCACAAACTCAGCTAAAGGGACCTCTCACATGGAGTACCAGTTAAATTTGAAGCACATCCATACAGACATCGCAACGCCATCACTCATCTCGTTCTTGAAGGATACTCTCGCCCCTAATACACTCGAGGTTCTGTTTCTCCAGGATCGCCGCCAAAAGACTAGTAGCTCCGTGACTATCGATGCCATCTACAAGGGCCCTCTCAGAAGGCATCGGAAGAGTTTGAAGAAGCTTCTCATCGACTCCTCGGATAGGATTCCGAGAGGTCCGTCCGTATCGAGCGAGAACGCTCGCTGGAGGACGTGGATGCTGTCCAAAGAAGCTCTGTCGTATATTACAAGTGGCAATATGACTAGTCTCAAGGAACTCAGCGTCGCCATTGACTATAGAGACTGGGTAAGCCTATAACCTAAATTGCTTGAAACGCTTGCTAACAAATACACAGCACTTCTTCCTCCGCCGACTTCCTAATATCCCAGGTTTACGGTCCTTGAACATCCCTTTCATTGGCGACCACGTCACGCCTGGTTATGATCCGAAGGAACTCGCCATGCAAGTCGTGGACATGATATTCCTGCGGCCGGAGATTGAGCTCTGCTACCTAGGCATCTCGAACAAGTGCTTTGAGATCCTGGAGAACCGTCCGGGCGACGAGAGACACTCGGGCGACGAGGCGGTGGCGGCGCACGGCGAGCTAGGGGAACAAATGACGGAAGACGAGGAGGATGAGGATGCGGAGAGCGATGCCGATGACGACGATGCCGAGAGTGAGGCAGACGACGATGACGGGACGGCTACGGAGGCCGTCGAAACTGAAGGCGCTGAGTACGAGCTCTCAGACGGCAGCGACGAGTTTGACGGCGCGTCGGAGGTCGATTCAGACTCGGAGGGCAGCAGGATGTCGCTGCGGCTGCGGGAGATCCTCTTCTACGACGACAAGGTGGCCATTTTCAAGGCGAGGCATATGCGGCTTTAACGCTGCCCCTTCTGGTGTGTGTTTTTATCTATTTTAGGCAGACGTTTGCGAAGAAGCGGGGCTTTTGGGAAGGGGCGTTTTTGTGAGGACAGAGATGGTTAATAGCATTGGAGACACATATATACGTATGGTTTTTATTGGGATGGGCGAATCCAGGTGTTTACAACAGCAGCGGCGAGATAGATTGCTGCATTAAAGGGGGAAAATTATTGGGCGAGCGCTGGTTCGTTGCTGGGAATCGATGGGGGGGTCGATCATATTGCAATACTTTTTTTGCCACTAGCCGTAGTTATTGTAGCTTCGATAGCTGTCGTTGGGAAACACTTTCGTCGCGAGGAAAGACTTAGCCAGGCTATGAGTGAATGTATGGGTGACTCTTTGTTTACACATGTACAGTACAGTTCACAAAACCAGATATCCTTGTCCAACTCCCGTCCATAGTGTAGTGCCTAAAGTCAAATAAAAGTACTGACCACCAGCGCGTCATGCCCAAACCTAACTCTCGCTCGCCCTCCGAGCGTGAGATGCGACCCAATGATCTGGCGGGGGTGCATGGATGGTTCTCAATTGCCCGAGGTGTGTGCTAGGCACAACATGAAGGGACAAGGCAGCGTTGCTACGGTGGGGTGGGGTATTCAGTCAGGCGGGGCCGTGCGGTATCATCGCATTCGGGAACAAGGGAAATCAGGAAACGCAACATATCTCTTCCTCTTTCTCCAACGACGACGACGCTTCTACACTCTGTCCTTAACCCGCTGACGCGTGTCGCCATATAATAAAGTCGCTTTGCTACGGTTTAGATACCCTTGATACCCTCTATCCTGTTTTTCTGAGCGTTCCTGAGACTAAGACAGCGCTGAAGTAAGGTAAGATGCCCGCGTGCCTGAAGTGAAGCGCATGGAGGATAGTACTGACAACCATCGCGCAGACGAGCTACAATACAATACACCCTAATACAATACCCCATCCCTCGAAACCGCCGCCCGCAACCCAACGCGCCCGCCGCCATGGCGACCTTCTTCACCGACCTCATGACCTCTATCTTCACTCCCGGCCCCACATCCTCGCTCCTCCTCGCCACGAACGTCTCCTTCGCGGCACTACAGGTTACCTTCCTTGGACTCCTGATCGCGACCTTCTCTATCCACTTCGTGGTGCTATCGGTGCTGTGCGCGGCGCTGTGGTGGGGGATCAACTGGTTTGTGGTGGAGCTGCGGGCGCATGAAGCGACGGAGAAGGAGAGGCTGAGGGAGGAGGCTGAGGCGAGGGGGGAGAGCAGCGAGAGCGATACGGATGCGCAAACTGTGGTGGGGGTGAAGGGGGGGAGTGGGGCGGAGGTTAGGGAGGAGGTGGAGGGGTTGGTGAAGAGGGATTTGGGGGAGAGTCCGCTGAGGAGTAAGAGTGATGTTAGTACGGAGGATGAGTGGGAGAGGGTGTCGGAGAATGAGAAAGATAAATAGGGGTGCGTGTGGAAGATGAAGAGAGTTGTGATGCTAGTTTCGTTGGTTTCGGGGGATTCTGATTTGCGTTGGGGAGTTTGGAATTAGATATCCTGGGCGCGATAGTGATGGAAGATCAGTCAGTTACACAGTACATAGTCTCAGTCTTCAACAGGCAATAAATCTAGATCCGTCGTCCTTTGTGATCCAAATCCATTCATCTTTCCCATAACTCCTACAACCTGGCTGGGTTTTGGAGAACAGTCACGTGTAGCCTTGTGTCTTAAATTCGACACCTCACATACAAGGCGTCGACGGAGCCTAGCTCCAAAAGTTCGAGATCGCGATCAGAGCCTCAACCTCGCACAATCCAGGCGGCGGCACGACATACAAATTCCACGCGCCTCTTTCTCTCAAACCCACACAACCACGACTCACCATCTCGATAGCTCTGTCACGACCGACAGACCACTGTCAAGATGAAGCTCGTTAGGTACGCCTCGCCCCCTCCAATTGCGGAGCTCCTCTTGCGAAAGCTCGGTGTAGCCTTGAGCTTGTCAGTACCTGTGAAGAGAGATGCTGACTCCGTCTAGATTCCTCATGAAGTGCGCGAACGAGACAGTGACGATTGAGCTTAAGAATGGTAAGCCCCCCGACGCCCCAATATCCCAAACCACAGCAAACATCACACATCACGCACCATGCACCACGCAACCGCACACCCCCTCCCATCCCCGCACATACGACTAACACCACCCAGGCACGATCATCCACGGAACCATCACATCCGTCTCCCCACAAATGAACACCGCGCTGCGCACTGTCAAGATGACTGCGCGCGGCCGCGACCCCGTCGCACTGGACACCATCAACCTCCGCGGCAGCACGATCCGGTACTACATCCTCCCCGACTCGCTACCGCTAGACACGCTACTCATCGACGACGCGCCGAAGCCGAAGAACAAGGCGCGCAAGGAGGTGGCTGATAAGGCCGGTGTGAGGGGTGGGCGCGGAGGGCCGAGAGGAGGGAGAGGGGGTGGAAGAGGTGGTGGGGGGTTC
>JPKE01001053.1:0-12252 GCA_000750995.1 Pseudogymnoascus sp. VKM F-4520 (FW-2644) | reverse complement strand
GTACCTTTACATATAAATTCTGGTATGGAGGTACAATGCACGGTTACCCCATATGCATGGTTACCCCATACGTTACGTTATACACATATCCCGGAACGATGCAGATCCTCGCACTCCTCCCCATCGTAGCCATCGTCGCTGCCCACAACAACCCTGAGCAGCCAGAATACACCGATCCAACCACCACGGTCATCTACACAAACCCATCGCAGCAACCGGAAGGGACCGCCTCTACAATCTACACGAACCCAACACGGGTGCCAGAGGAGTCGACCGTTTCAACAATCCTCACGAACCCAACACGGGGACAAGAGGAGTCGACCGTTTCGACAATCTATACGAACCCAACACGAAGTGCAGAGGAGTCGACATACACAACTATCTACACGAACCCAACACGAGGCCCTGATGACGGGCTACAAACGACTGCCCTGACGAACCCATCGCAGCCACCACCAGGTAGCACTGGTAAGTCATTCCCCTTCTGTTACAGACGAAGCTAACAGTCAAAGTCACCGTATATGTGACCGCATGCCCAGTGTACCCAAACAGCACCTTCACTCGTGGCCCCGTACCACCTACTCCCACTGGCGGCGGGCCAGGGCCAACCTCTCCTCCAGGCGGTAATGGACCATACCCGAATAGAGCGGCCGCAACGTCGTATATGGGCGCGAGCGTGCTCGTAGGGTTGGTCGGTGTCGTCGTTCTTGCGGGCTTGTTGTAGATTGATTAAAATCCAACATGGAGAGAAGTGGATTGGTTATATTCTGAGATGGAGAGAAGTTAATTGATAACATTCTAAGGCGGGGGGAAGTAGATAATACTATTATTAATTACATTAACTTTTCGAGATGTCTTTCACCCTATATAACTCAGTAAAGCTAAAACTAGAGACCCCCACCCAGTCGCCTGCAATGGTCACTATTGTGACCATTATGGTGATTATATTATAACTCGAGGTCCAGGACCTTGATAATCATAGGAGATTAATGAAGATATAGAATAGTATATATAGCATAGTCATTACTAGATAACTATTATAATGCTATGCAATAAAACTATACTCTAATTCTTAATGTTTGTTTGAGAATACTACATAAGAAACTCCTTTAGATCTCTAACCTAGGATAGTGCTATAACGGAGATCATATTTCCGCAAACTATCCTCGAAGTGGTATATACAAACCGCACCCCACCGAATTACTTCATACGTTACATCGTCGCCCACCTTATGCCGTCTTAGCCGGCTGCTTCTTAAGCTTCATATTGTAAACCAGCTCGCGTGTCGCCTTGTCGTTGCCCTCCAGCGGCGTGAAATCAACGATCAGAGAGTCCTTGACAGCAAAGACCGAGTCGTTCTTTAGGTACTTGTCGTCGCTAGAGAAAATCTGGGTGGTGATGGGCATATATTCGTCGTGTGTCGTCTTATCGGTTAGCTAAACATGTTAAGCTACGACTCTGGGGCAGAACTTACGATCAAGTGGATGTGAGCAGGGCGCATGGGGTGCCTATCTAGCATCTTCAAAATCTTCCCTGCCGGACCATCATCTGGGACAGGATACGGCGTCGGCTTAAGACAGTAAAATCCATACTCCCCGTTTTCATCTGTGGTAATGCGGCCGCGCAGGTTGCAGTCGTCCTGCTCTGGGTCCTGCTGCTCGTAGAGGCCGTTGGTAGAGGCCTCCCAGGTGTCGATGATGACGCCGGAGATAGGCTCGGCGGTTAGAGAGTCGACGACCTTGCCATGCATATAAGTGACGATGCCGTCGGCGACAGGGTTCTTGATGATAGTGCCGCCGTTGGGGATCATGGGGGCGTCATGGCGGAAGAATGGGCCTAGAATGGCGGTTGCGGTGTGGGCGTCTGGGGCATTGGCAGCTGCGGCGAAGGTGATTTCGTCGACGAGACTGGAGTTCGTCAGATTTCGAAACCAAAAGTAATATAATGCCTGGGGGCATTGATGGGGAACAATGTGCAAATGTGGAGAGACACATACGACTCGAGGCCGATGACGTCGCAGACCAGCTGCCCCTCGTTCCTGCGGTCATCGCTCATCTGGCCCGCCCAGTTGATCAGGTTCACGCCCTCCATCCACTCATCGACGGTGAGGTTGACCTCACGGGCGAAATCGTGGATGTGACGGATCAGAGGGCCGATGATCTCACGGGTGCGAGCGGAGGCATTGGGGCCTGTGGCGTCGATGACATTCTGGGTAAAGTTTGGGTCAAACTTGTCGGCGCCCATTTCGATGATGGGGTGGTGTTTCTGAAGCTGGAAGCTATGAGGGGTATCTCGAGATGAACTGTTTTGTATAGTGGCTTGACACTGCTAAAGAGGAGATGGGAGGAGAATGTCTCTGACACGACGCTTCTAGAAACTTAAGATATAGAAGAGAGAAAGATGAGATATATAGGAGAATGAATATCGTGCGATTTTGTATAAGGTATCAGACCAGTCATGGTGAGAATATTACTATCCTTCTACGTAGAGGTTGGGGTATCCCGTACTCCGTAGGACGTACGGAGTAACGGTTTGCCCTCGATCCTATGAACCCCACGTTTTCCGGGGTTTGCATCCGTGCCGTACGGGGCCGGAAGTACTGAAATCCTCGGCTTCTCGTCTGATTGGTGGGTAGACCATTGTTACTCGGATTTCGGACTAAGTCTAATCTGATGATTGTGGCTAGACGTTGGAAATGTGGGGTACCCCGCTTCCTCATTCTCAATGACAGATCCCCTTTTTATGTCGGATCTATGTAACTAAGCAAATCTCTGAGAAACACAAGGAATTGATGTAGCCATGTCCGATGCTCTTAGGAGAGTGACGCCGGAATCGAGAAGGCGAACAAAGAAGGCATGCATCACGTGTCAGATGAAGAAGCTCAAGGTATGAGGTTGTGATGATGCCTGCTGCGCGTCAAGATTAAGCGCAACCTTTATCCACATTTCGCCTGGCCATTATGGCCAGACCATATATGAAGATATACAGAGTGTTATATATGTATACAATATACTAATGCACCACAGTGCAACGGCCTCCAACCATGTGCCACCTGCTCCTCTCGCTCAAACCAATGCATCTACTCTCCCGATGGTGCTCGTTTGCAAGCTAAACATCAAGCCCGGCAGTCTACGGCCTCGACTCAGCCAAACTACTATTCCAATCCGACACCGCAGCTTTCATTGCCGTCTCCTAAGCCTGGCAACGGCAACCTCACAGACTCCCAGTTCGAGAATAACATTCGCCTAAACCATCCGCCGTTGACACCAAGCCGAAAAGAAGGAAACTCGGAACCTTCTCCGCAAAAATTGGCCCAGACGCAGCACCAACGTCAGATTAGTCAATACCCTTCGCCGGGTATCAATGTTGCAAGCCCACAGCTGCCACACTTAACGGAAGCGCGATCCGGAGGACGGCCAGCGGCAGAGGCTAGTCGGAGTACAAGTCAAGGCAAAGATGAAAAGGAGAGTTTAAGTGAGCAATCAAGAATGTTGCTGGATGGAAAGGGAAGGCTGCGTGAGTATAGTTCCGCTGATGATAATGAAGGGAGCTGATGAGAACCAAGTTTATCTGGGCGACTCTGCAAGTCTGTCATATTTAGATACGATTAGACGACTGGTAGAAAGCACGCTGGGACCCAGTGAGTTTACGAGAGATAAACATAAGCAAAAGATTTTGGAAGGATTGATATCTACGGCCAGGCCGACGCATGTGCTTCCTGATCGCGAAGCGGCTGAATTTTTGGTCGATTCGTTTTTCTCAAATGTAAATGTTCGGCTTTCGAGAGCATAGGAATTCGCTAACAGTAATACAGACTGTAGGAATTATCTATATCTTTGATCGCGAGGCTTTTAGTCTCGAGGTCGCCAAGATATTTGAGAATCCCCTGCAAGCCGAGCAGCCTCGTCTCTCAATCCTGAATCTCGTCTTTGCAGTGGGATTACAGGCGACGAAGAGTTCTTCGGTACATAGCTTTAGAGAGTCTCAGATTCTCAAACGTTTAGACAGCGGGAATACCGAAAGGGCTGAGATGTTTTACTTGAATGCGACGCATTTAAATGATCCGGTTTCAGGCTTTGAGGATGGGGATATTACGTCCATACAGGCGCTGCTGCTGATTACGGTGTTCATGTTGACTATAGCGAAACGAAATTCAGCCTGGGCTTATTTAGGTGCGTGTTACTACTAGGTTTTTATGTTTATAACTAATGGGTTCAGGCATGGCGGTTAGATCAGCATATGCACTCGGTTTGCATAGGAAACAAACGGCTTTTGCGTTTTCTGACGCCGAACAACGAATCAGGTCAGTATATTCTTACCTTCACTATTCTCTAAGAAACTGACTGCGTTCCTTCAGGAAGAACGTCTGGCGCAGCCTTTACGTCGTGGACTGTTTTCTCTCAGCCATGCTTGGCCGACCAAATGGCATCAATAGCCGCGATGCCGCCGACTTCTTCAACGACACCGAAGAAGACCTATCCAGCAACCTATCCAGTCCGTCCTCAGACGCCCTCGAACTCGCCGCCCTCACTGCCTCTGTCGGCGCCTCCTGCCTCGTCGCCGACATCCTCTCCAACATCTACGCCGAGCGTAAAATCAGCGTCAAACTCGCCCACCAACTCTCCGCCAAGTTCCAAGCGTGGAAGAACTCGCTCCCGCCAATTCTGCACTGGCAGAACATTAGCCTGCCGAACGAGGACCCCAGAATCACCCTCGCGCAGTTACATGTCAATCTCGGTTATTTCCATAGCATTATCCTGTTGACCAGACCGTTTCTGCTGCAGAGGATTATCAATCAGATACGCGCGCCGAGCGGGAGCCAGACCCCTTGGAGCGAAACTGGGAGTGAGAAAGCAGAGCCCTTTCCGGGTGCATGTGTGAGGAGCGCATTCTATAGCATTGATGCCGTCCAGTCAGCGTTGCTAAAGCGGGCACTCCCACGGCGAGATCCATTCGTGATGTAAGCCTTGGCTATCCTAACGCTCGATCTCCGAACAGGACTAATATATTATCAGTTATTGGCTCTTCGCTGCCTCTCTCATCATCTTCTCCAACGGGTTCTGCACCGTCTACAGCGACATCGACAACGCGCACGCCATGCATACGGCGCTGAACCTGCACCGGTACCTAGCTGAAGTCGACCCGGTTGCACGACGCAACCTCCAAATCCTCAATGCCTTCAAAGACGCCATCGCGTGCGACACAGTCATACGAGTTGCGCCGACGATGGGCAAAGCGGCGGGGAAGGAAATCTTCTCCGCCTTCTTTGGCGGGTCCCAGAGCGGTCCATCGGCTGGGCTCGGCGCGGATGGCAGCATGGGTAACACCATACAAGCGACAGGCATGCCACCCGGCGCAGAGTGGCATGGTTGCCAAGCACAGGGGATGTGCAGTAGTAGACCAGAGATGGTGATGCCGCCTGCGGCTGACCTGACGGGGACGGGGATTAGCCCGCCGGATTATAGCCTGGACTTCGATGCGTTCCTAACTAGTGTTAGCTCGGACCAGGCGTATGCGCAGGATATGTGGATGCCGCTTTATGGGACGATGGGTGTTTAGTCGAGCTTGGTTCAGAGGAAGATACACGCAGAGTGAGGTAGCGACGGTTCTGAGAAGTGTGAACGAGGATGCTGGAAGTGAGCTGTTGATATACCCTAGATGAGCGGGTGGAGAGCTGGCGTGGGTACTGTGCTAGGGATATCGGCGTTGTGGACGGGTAGTGCGTGGACTAAGAATATAACGGAGGCCTTCTGCATCTACTAGCTCGAATGATGCAGAGCCTCTGCCGGCGTCTGTATGGTGATGTTGGATTGTCCGAATCCGGGTTGAATGAGCCATATTTGGGAGATGTTGCTCTAAGCCATCTAAGATGTGTAAAACCTGTCTTTCTTTGCTTTGCCTACAGGCAGTTTTCTGGCATATATATATGTAAACACTTGCTAGATGCTGCAGATGTCGTCTTCCGAGACAACTAGGCCTGCTCCCTTCCGCAGCCCTACTAAAGAAACCCACCAAGGTGCCAATTACACGGTTACTCGTACGAAGGGTCAATAAATGTTAAAAACGAATTCTCGTTCGATTGAGCATGGGCCAATCGGATAGGAAAGGGGTTGGGATAGAGAAGGAAGAGGAGAGGGGAAAAGGCACTCGTACAACACACGAATGAGTGATGGAAGGCTAGATCCTCTGCGCCAATCTGGTAGATCATTTGCTGAGCCAGCATCATATTTCTGGTTCTTCTTCAGCCTCTGTAGATTATCGGCTGCCTCGCCTTCAACCCCGCACCCCGCACCCTGGAGATAAGAGTAATGACGATAGGGAAGGAAAAGGCCATTCGGATGCGAATCCACCAATCGGATGTTGCATATGATATCTGGGTTTCTCCGCATTGCGCTAACGCCCGGATAGCGATCGGACAGATCGGATCTTGATCTGCCACCTCGGCGATGGAAGTCACGGCATTGCTCACTTGGAGACGGGGTGCGATGGACCACAGATGGACCACAGTACTCGAACACAGTAGTTTGCATACCAATGGAATAACGGCTCATACCATTGTACACAATACTACTTTGCTCTATTGGGTGCTGAGCAGCCCCTCTCCTTCTACTACCCATCGGCCCCTCTAATAGTCTCTAGACCTAGGAGCGGCTCTATCTCCACGTAAGTCATCATCTCATCCGGTCAAACAGCACGTCTTATCTCTCTTCAGACTCGTCAATCTTGTTCTTTAATCTTTCGAATTGTCCAATTTCCCTATGAGGTGCAAATTCGACATATATAGCACTAAAAGTTGCGATCTTCGATTCCTTTCTAGGACTCCTACAACCTAATAGATCAAACCATTAATGCAGAGATGGTCGCGGAAAGCAGCACCCCGGTGGTCTTCGCCGATGCGGCATACTCGCCGAAGAAGGAGGCGGGTCGCATCTTCTCCATGCTGTGCCAGTTGAAGTCGCAGCTTAATCTGCCAGGCGACCTCGAGTTGCTGGCCAAGAACGTCGAGTTCACATCGGATAGGGATATGATATATTTCCCAATCCCGTTCAAGGAGACCGAGACGACTGCAGCGCTGAAAGGTGTCGAGGCGCTGGTAGCAAGCGCGTTGGCAGACCTGAAGTATGGAAAGCAGGCGAGAAAGATCGAGATCGATTTGGAGCAGACGACGTGCTTCCTCTTCCAAACGTACCTCTCGACGATTGATGGGATGGGCAAGTACGACGCGGGCATCAAGGCCAAGCTAAAGAGTAAGAAGACAACACCACATACTATCGGCATATAGCAGTACTAACAGAGACAGACACGGACCTCCTCGAAGCCCAATCAGATCCGTATCGCCGCATGTCAGCCAACCTCTACGCGACAGCGACGCCCGACACCTACTTCCACATCCACGGCTCGCTCGAGGCCAACACAACACTTAACATGATCGGACTCCCTCCCTACCGGCCGGACCTTAAGACCATCGAGGACATCTCCGAGTGCATCGGGTCGCACGTCCAGCAATTCACCATCGACGAGCTCGAGGCGAAGAACAAGGCCCTCCGCCAAGCTGGCGTCACGGCGTTCAAATACGAAGACTTCATCGCCACTCCGCACGGGAAACACAACGTCACCATCCCCCCCTGGGCCATCACATCTCTCGAGACCACTACCCCCCCGGTGCCCCTCCCTCAGGACGTACCGGGCGCTAAACCCCGCGTGCTCGCCGGCATCAAAGTCCTCGAGCTGTGCCGAATCATCGCCGGCCCAGTGATTGGGCGCATCCTCGCTGAGTACGGCGCGGACGTGCTGAAGGTGACATCGCCGCACCTCTCTGACGTGCCGTTCTTCCAGCTCGACGTCAACATGGGCAAGCACTGCGCGGACCTCGACCTAAAGTCTGCAGCGGGCCGCAAGGTCTTTGACGAGCTGCTGCAGGAGGCTGATGTCGTGATTGACGGCTACCGCCCCGGCGCGCTCGAGAAGCTGGGCTATGGCGCGACGGCGCTGACTGCGCTAGCGGAGAAGCGCGGGAAGGGGTTCGTGTATGTGAATGAGAACTGCTTTGGCTACGATGGCGAGTGGGCGTATCGCGCGGGGTGGCAGCAGATTGCTGATTGCGTAAGGCTTCCCATCGCCCCTCCCATTCTCCCAGTCCGTTCCGCTATCCCCAGTCACTGAACTGACGACGTCTAGGCGACCGGCATAGCCTGGGCCCAGGGCGCCTACATGGGCCTCTCCGAACCCGTGATCCCCCCCTTCCCGATCTCCGACTACGGCACGGGCGCCATGGGCGCCGTTGCCGCCCTAACCGGGCTTTACCACCGCGCCGTCAGCGGCGGCTCCTGGCACGGCAAGGTCTCGCTGATGCAGTACGACCTGCTCCTCTTCTCCGTGGGCCAGTACTCGGACGCCGTGCAGGACGAGTTGCGGTCCCGGCAGGGCGTGGAGTTTTTCAAGCTCAGGCACAACCACAGCGTGGACCAGATCTCGGGGACGGTGCTGAGGTCGATGCGGGAGTCGTATCCGTGGCTGTTTGATGGGGAGAGGTATAGGGAGAGGTGGGTCAGTGGGAAGTGGGGCGGGGAGGTGAGCGCGATAAAACCCGTGGCGAAGATTGAGGGGCTGGAAATGAGCTTCCAGCGCGCGAGTCGGCCGAATGGGAGTGATAGGCCCGAGTGGGAGTTCGGGGTGGAGAGCGATAGACGCTTGTTATAGAGGGGAGATGTGAGCGGGGAGGGGATATAGAGGTAACGGTTATACATGAGACTACACACTTTATGGGATAGATAGATGTTCTTGTCATTATTATACTTACAGAGATACTGCGCCGTTGTGACACATTTAGACGTCTCATCATCATCCATACATCATTGAATCCAGCCTTTCGTCAGCTAAACGCCAAACTGAGAGCCATATAGTCCCAGCGCCCAATTTCTCAAACCGCTTTAAGCAGCTTCTTCCACTCCATATGCTACATGGTTTTCTGCTCGCTCTCTATCTTTCATTTCCTCGTCCCCTTGCCCCTGCCCTTGACTCACCGGCAGCTGCGGAGGGCTGGGGAGCTGAGATGGGTAACCGACTAGTGTTGTGAAGAATAGATTGGTTTCCACTACCATGAAAGGCAAGTCACAGGTTCGTGGAGATTGAAGGCAGAGTGACTGTTGCTGCGAATTCTACAAAGCGGCCCTGTCTTCGGATTTCGCACAGCAGAGAGATTTAGAGCTCGCGGTTACAGTTAGATCTTTAAATCAGTATAAATACTTTTTACGGTTTCTACGCTTGTGTACAAAGATCAGAGTGTTGTACAAATGTTTAGAATGAAGCTAAGTGATTTTCCTTCGTTATTTATCCTAAAAGAAACGACTAATTCTGCATCTTCATAAATCCTGAGAAGAACCTATCCATATCCTGAACATCCTCAAGCTCTCCTACCCACGACACGTACTGATCCGGACGCAGGATAACCGCACAACCCTTCTTCTTGTCAACACCGTAGTTCTCATAGGCCTGTCCATGGCCCTCGTGGTACGAAATGTCGTCTGCGTAGATCTTCCAGTAGTCCCAGCCGTCACGTTCCGAGTATGGGTGAAAAATATCGTGGAAATCGTGGAGCTCGGTGGACGCACGTGGCGCGCTGTGGATGGTCAAGATCTCGATCACAGAGTTGATCGGCTTGCCAGCGGGAGTGAAGCGCGAGATGAAGGAATCTTTAGCCGCGAGCGTCTCGCCCAGCTTCTGCACTCGGCTCATCTGTGCCTTGTCCGAAACATCGCCGGCGAAGACGACGAGTCTCCACTGACCAGTGCTTCGTAGGATCTCCTGGAAGTGCCATGGGCGAGCATCGGACTGGTTGAGGACCTTGAAGCTGGGCATTCGCATGCCGAGCTTTACATTGGTAGCGAGCTGTTGCTTGCTGACAGCGCGTTTAGAATTGATAACTCCTACGTCAGTACCGTCGCCCTGATCAATACTACTACCGTCCTTAGCAACAATCAAACTTGCTCCGTAGTCAACAGCTACGCCGCTAGCGAACAGGTTGCCCTTCTCAAAGGCGTTCTTGAATTCCTCCATGCTGATACCCGCCTCATCCATCATATCCGTTGCTGGACGCCCCGAGAAGAGACGGGAGAACTTGTGGTCGAATGCAATCAGATCTTGTGCGATACGTCTCCTCTCAGATTGGTACGTCTTTAGAATGCGTCGGTCTGCGGTGCCTTTCAAAACCGCTGAGATCTTCCAGCATAGGTTGTAGGTGTCTTGCATGCTGACATTCATCCCCTGGCCAGCCTTTGGAGAATGGGTATGAACCGCATCACCGGCAAGGAAGATACGCTCGTTCTTGGAGAAGTTGGAGCCAACTCTTTGACCGATCTGATATGCTGTCCACCAGTCACAGTACTCGTAGCTGAGCTTGTATGGTGCAAGCGTGCGCTGGGCACACTCTAAGATCATGGCCGGGGTGATATTGGTTCGGTCGACGGGCTCTCCTCCCTTTTCAGTTGTGGTCATTTGAATGTAGAGGCGGACAAGTTTGTTTTCACGTGGGATAACCATAACTGATCCAGAATTTGCTGAGTGAATGGCGCATCTCTGGCGAATGTCAGGGAAGTCAGTGATTGGGATAATATCCAAAACACCCCAAATGTAATCAGTTTGTTCACCATCGAGAGTGTATCCAAGCTGCTTTCTCGTCCAGGAGTGTGCACCGTCGCATCCGATCATATATTTTGCCTGAATGGTCTCTTGTGTGCCTGCCTTGTCGTTGGCAGCCTTGTTCAGGAGATCTTCGGTATCATCTGGAGCCATGTTGCTACGGTAAAGACCATCGGAGGGTGCTGCTCCGCTTTTTGTTGCATTGCTTTGTGGAGGATTGATTTCATCCTCCGTTAGATGCCGAAGGGTGACTTTGATAGGATAGGCATCATCATCTTCCGCCTTTGACTCATCAAATGTTAACGACTGGGGTAACACGCCGCGTTCCACGCGAATATCGCTGTGCTCCTTGAGCGAATCGAGGAAGAAGCGCTCGATACGGCCTTGGTGAAGAACGAGCTGTTGAAACCTCGAAATGCCGGGGATAGTATCTGGGATGCGATCTGAGCGCCGGATAACACCATCCTGTCCGGGGTTCCACAGGCAGATCTCGAGCATATGGTTGCCCTCCTTCCATGCGCGGTCTGCAAACTCGAAGGAATCGAGGATCTCTAAAGTCCTGCACTGCAACCCATCGGCCTGGCCGTTATAGATCTTGGTGCCACGCTTGTCGACGATTCTGGCCTTGATTCCACACCGCGCGAACCAAGTGACGGCCATCATGCTAAAATATCCCGTCAGTCAAATGTTCTTGGTATGAAAGAGATTGCAGTCGCATTATCACTCACCCAGCTGGGCCAGCACCGACGACAAGGACATCCACCTTAGAGTTGTCGCCGGCATTTGTTATGGAACCCATGTCGACTGTTGTACCGTAGGATTTGGAGTAAATGATACGCTCGTGTGTTGAATAATACACAGGTTTCTGTAGAGCGCACGAATTGTCTTGCTGCTGAAGAAGCTGAGAAGAGCAGTAATACAAGGTGTAGTGATGAGGAATAGAGAAGGAATGAGTATAAGAAGCATAATGAAGAGTGGGCAGGCCGAGTAGTTTTGTGTTACCTTTGATTCGAGGACTGTGGAGTGGAGGGGTAGCTGTACAGACTCCAATGCCTTCGCAGCACACTTGTGGTTAGAAGGCACTAGCAGACATCCGAAGGACCAATCCCAATCACTAATCGGAACATTCCGTTCATTCCGTTCGGAAGCAAAATCATTGCATCGCAAAGTTGGAGTCCCCGGAGTGGTCCGAGCGCGAAATGATACTTTACATCCGGGGTATAACGTATTTCACAAGCGAGTGAGCCACCCAAGCGAGTGAGCCACGAAAACACCAAAATCTGACTATTACTACTACTACTACACCACCACCCTACATAATAACCCTTATTCGATCGTAATTGATTCCTGGCGCCTCTCGCACGTACGGGTATTATGACCTATTTTCTCACATCGGCCACAGCGCTTCTGTCGGCCCTTAGAGCCTACCTGCCGACTACTCTCACTTGCTACCTCCGTACGGACTTGAGCTTCAACCTCAGCACTCTGAAGGATATCCCCTCCCTCTCGTACGGAGAGACTGCCCCCTTGCATTATACGCCTCTTGCGCTTCCTTTACCTCCTCTTTTTCTGTTCATTTGCCGCTTGTAGAGCCTTAACTTCTGCCCTAAGTAG
>JPKE01001051.1:0-13968 GCA_000750995.1 Pseudogymnoascus sp. VKM F-4520 (FW-2644) | reverse complement strand
TATGGCATTTTGGTGGACTGGGCGGAGAGGTGATGGTTGTGTGTGTGTGTGCGTTTGTCCTTGTTTCGGGTGAGGGTGGCCTGTTCAGCGGCTGGTTGAAAGGGAGAGAGGGTTGTCGACGCCGGTGACAGGTTGATCATGTGAGAACGACGGTGGATGTGGCGGTGAAGAAGTGAGGTTGACTTGTTGAGGATTGCCTCGGCCGGCCAAATTATTGCTGAGATATCCAATTCACCAAAATAGCCCACGTTGTGGTTTGCAACTAATCGGCGTCTTAGCTTGGCGGAGATAAAGCCATTTGGAGTTGAAATGTAGAGTTGAGGCTTAGGAAATGAGTCGACAAGAGAGCGCCGCCGTCGACCTTGAATGAACGACTGTGGACAAGGTGATGACAGTTTTAAATCTCCCAGGTAAATCCCTCTCAGGACACGATTAAATTCCGTTTGTTGGGGTACCTTGATGTTTGTGGTGTTTTTTGCCTCCTTGCCTCAGCGCCTTGATCAATTCGGACGAGGTCTCAGCTGAGCCGAGGTGTCATTATTTTTGTTTGCTCCCATGAAATGAGGTCCTTGGTTTATCCGGCTATTCTTTCTTGTGTTAAATGCCCGCCGCTGGGTCCAGATTGGGACTTGGACAAGGGATCACTGGTGATGGCTAGTCATGACTTTTGTGAGTCGGACGCTGAAGATCTCCGGGAAGCTGCCACCACAAAAAAGCACGTGGCTTGCTGTGTTACCTCACAATATTGATAAGGGAACTCCGTAACTGTAATTCCTCTACTTTCATCCCCTCGGTTCTCTATAAATAATTTGATTCATTTCTATTCTTCACACAATTACATTACATTGGCTGAGAAAACGCTTTATTGGCCCATCACGTGGTGGTACTCCGTTTATACTTTCTCACCTGAGATCATTTTCAGGGTCTACCACAACGTGATTGGATCAGTTAAACTTTAATACAGATGTCTCATGCTTCATTAAAACCAAAATGCCCTCTCCCACTAGTCAATCCTTGCAACCTCAACCCTTTGTACAACTATAGTACCCCCCCCCTAAACTCCAACCCAAAGCAACCATGGACATATCAAATTCATTGCAACATAAACGGCATGCGGCCTCGGCCTTGAGCCTACTCAATCCCCACCAACCGTGATCTCAGCCGTATAATCCCTCCGAATTGTTAGCTCTTCCAAGCCCTCTTGCTTCTCAATAACAAGCCCCTTTTCATTCGCCAGATGTAGCAGGCAAATGAAACAGAAGCTTGTCGAGATGTCACTCATGGCCTGCTTTGGGTATACTGTTTGCAAGTTTTGCATCACATTAGTGAACTGCAGAACCTCATCTGATTTCTCCTCGGTCTCGGGTACTGGTGTAGGCAGTCGACCTGATGCGTCTGGTGGTGCCTCCTGTTTCTGGTTAGATTCTGAAATACAAGAGGAGAGACGTTGCACATACCGAATGAAGCCCTTTGACACCCATACCCTTCCACAGCTCCTCCTTCAGCCGCCTAACATCCACCTTCTTAGCAACACGGGCATATTGCACATATTCAGGCCGCAATCTTCGACTCTGGGTAACAAGTTGGGTCCCAAATGCACCTTCTCCTTCAGCACCTTGGCTGCCCATCATACCACCGCCAAGGAGATTATTGATGCCGGCCATTCCTCCATCGTTCCCATTCCCATCTGGGCCTGGTGAGAAATGGTCTCTAGCATCAGCAAACTCATCGTCATCGTCCATACCACCCATTGGCATTCCATCGTCCTGGAAGAAATTTGCGTCATAATCGCCCTTTGGAGCCTCCTCATCAGCTCCAGCAATAATAGGATCTTCTTTGTGTGCCCAGAAAGCTTCGTCCATCTCGCCTTCAGGCACCTCCTCTTCCTTTTTAATAGCCTGTCCAAAGCTGCCGAGCTTGTTACCAAGTCCGGGCCTACGTGAGCCAATTTGTGCTTTGGGCTTGAGGAAGAGGCGCAAGAGCTGCTTTGAAGAAAAGTGCTTGTCGTCGGGGAGGAGATTCCGAGTCTTGGATTTCCAATCTTTCTTGGGCATGGAAATGACGGTGTTGGAGCTGGCAGGTGTATATATCGATTCAGCAAGACTTTGGTCGAGTGTTGACATAAAGTCAATTTCGAACGGCTCCTTTTCCTTGCGGGCCTTGGGGGCAGTAACTGCCTTGGTAGAGTCCTTGATTTTTCGTATCCGCCAATGCTCTGGACCGGCCCAGTTCTTTTGGAGTGCCTGATCAAAATAGCTGAGGATGTCTTCGTGGCCACCTTCCATGCCGCCTTTCGAGCGGTTGAGAGACACAATGAATTCTCCACTTTCCGGATCAAAAGTTCCTGCTCCATCTTCACCATCAGCCCCTTCCATCCCCTCGCCATTATCATGGACTCGAAGTTGGGGTTCTATGGCAGCATCCCTAGCCCATGCCTCGCCACCTTCTCCAAAACCTGCATCAGGCATATCAAAGTTGCCAAGCAGTCCGTCATCGTCATCATCAAACCCGGCTGGATTGTCATCGTCAAGGAAGACGCCGGAGGTATCGCCAATTTCGCCTGCTTCGGCAGTCTTTTCACGATCTTGACGCCAGTCATCTGGTGCTTTCAGGAATGGAATGTCCATCGATCCGGAAGGGTCGCCGAGGTCGAAGTTCTTCAGAGAGGGGCAAATATCTTGCTCCTCAAGGCGATCAAGGTCTGGAAAGAATTTGGCGCCCAAGGAAGCGATATCAATCTCAACGTCTTCATCGTCATCCTCTAGCTTGGCGGTGTCATCTAACAACGAGCTTGGTTCTGGTGTCTCCTCCTCTTCTTCCTCCTCGATTGTGTCGCCTTTCCTTTGTCTTCCTCTGCCCTCAGCGGATGCGTCACCTGCGTCGTCGCTACTGTCAAAGACGATTCGGCCCTGGGAATCGATAGATAAGTGATTTAGGAGTAGCCCTTTGGCACCCCCCTCATCAAAATCAGCTGACGCCTTCTTAAATAGCGGATCAACAGAAAATTCGAGCTCAAACTTCTTCAGTTGTAGCGGAGCAAACGATGGGGCTAGTGTGGCTTCCGAGGACCTCTGGGCCTTCTTCTTTGGCTTCTTCCTCACTGTCCCATCTTCATCTTCGACTTCTTCCTCGCTCTCCTCTCCTTCTTCTCCTTCCGCCCCATCCCGCTTCTTCTTGTTATTGCCGCTATCAGCAAGACCACTTAATAGTTTTCCCGTTTCCGTAGCTACACTATCAACTCTGCTTGTATAGATCTTGACGCAGCCGTCCAGTGTGCAACTGGCCTTCTGGAAATTTACGCCATTCCCCTCTTTGAGCAGCGTCATATCATGGAAGTAATCGATGAGAGCAAAGTTCCAGGAGTTGGTGGCATTGATTTTGTTGTCTGTGGCCATCTTCATCCATTCCTCAAAGTTCGCAAGTATAGGCACCCTTTTCATAGGCGTAACTGCTGTGCCACCAACATTGATCATATCTTCGTCCATATCATTTTCCTTGCCACGGTTCGCTGTCCGCCGAGCGGGCGTCCTTGGATTCGAAGAGGGCGATGCGCTATTTGCGCGCTCATAGTTGCTAAGTTTCCGCATTGGTGATGCTGCGGCCTTGATCTGGTTCATTTGAATATCATGAAGCGCATGCCTCGACTGCAACCTCTTCGCTTTTTCCTGTGCATCATCATTTAGAGGAATTCTAATAAAACCACCCGGTCAGCATGCAATTTATATGATCTGTTGGTACGGTGATCCCTACTTGACCTGCGACTTGAACGGGGTTGCTGGTGCCCCGCCTGATACATTTCTGCTAGTAGCAGCTCTGGGCTGCTGAGCTACTCGAGGCATGTTGAGTTAGAGCCCGCAATATGCGCACAATATATGTCGTCTCTGTGTCGTCTCTGTGTCGAATTTTGTTGGCGCTGGTAGTTCCTGCCTCATTCCCACGATCGCGACCCTGCAATCTGAGTAAACAATAAACACGCGGAGCTTGGTGTATCACGTGATTAAAAAATGCTTGGGTCGCAGGCAAAGTTGAGGTACAGGTCCCGATAAGGGAACAGGACCCGCGGGGGGGCGACTAACGTCATCTAAGCTGCATCCCGTGGATTGCTGGGCATTTGTGTGGCTGTGCAGCTTCAAGTCGCGACACTCATATGAGCAATACAATGACCCTGTAGTTCACAGCTCGCTGTTATTCATTATACTTAATCCTATTTGCCACTTCCACAATCGCAATGCTCTAAATCGAGTCGCAAACAATGCAATGCTCTAGGATACAATGCTTAGTCCCGGGGTAATGGCGACATCGAGGCAGCATCGAAGGGCCAAGTCCAAGTTCTCTTTTCGCTCGTTTTATATATCGACTCTACTGCTTTGCGCCCTTGCTTTGGTGAGTCTGGTTACGACCCAGGCTGCCCGATACAAGAATGGCGACCAGTATGGGATTATCCAGAGACGCGCCGTCGCGGAACTCGACACCAGCAGGTTGCACAAGAGGGATGAAGAGGTTAGCTATAACGATGAGCCTTTCAAGGACGATTGCTAACATCAGCGTTACAGTGTCGGCTCGTCCACTTCGCAGAGGATAAATGCGCCTTCATAAAGGCAAACTGTCCGGACGAAGAAGCAGGCCTCTTGTCGTATCTATCCCTCTACTACTGCGCTCTTCCGAATGCGCAACCCGTCGCGTTCACAATGCTCGTTCTATGGATTGGGCTACTATTCACGACAATCGGCATTGCGGCAAGCGACTTCTTCTGTATAAATCTCAGCACGATTGCCACGATTTTGGGTATGAGCCAAAGTATGGCTGGTGTTACTTTCTTGGCTTTTGGAAACGGCAGCCCAGATGTGTTCTCGACATTTGCGGCAATGAGCACTCACAGTGGGAGTATGGCTGTAGGAGAACTGATCGGGGCCGCCGGATTTATTTCCGGAGTTGTTGCAGGGTCAATGGCCTTGGTCAGAGAGTTCAAAGTTGGAAAGAAGAGCTTCGTTCGCGATATCGGCTTCTTCATTGTGGCTGCAAGCTTCAGCATGGTGATGTTGGCCGATGGCATCCTGCACTTGTGGGAGTGCTGTGTTATGATCGGTTTCTACGTATTTTATGTGACGGTTGTTGTGACATGGCATTGGTATCTCCAGCGACAACGGAGGAAGAAGGACCGCATTGCCCTTTCACGGGGCCATTATCAGGGGCCATCATATGCAGAAATAGAAGTGCTGGAAGAAGATAGCGATGACGATGATGTAGAGGACGGGGGCCGGCTTGGACGGTCAACTGAAGACTTTGGGGACTTGGAAAGAAGTATCCACGACCGAATGCCCGGTGCCGAACTAGGCTCTGATGATGATAGCGATGGTGAAGGGGAGAGGGGTAGGTTGACGGCTACAGAAGTGAGCAACAGCATGCGAGTTCTGCGGCCTAGAGGCAGTAGAAGGAGCACGATGACTCCAATCAGACCCAGTCTTGTCGGAGCAATGGAGTTTCGTTCGGTTTTGTCTTCGCTCCAAAAGGCGAGAGGTACCTCTGAACACCAAATACGACTCCGGCGCTATTCAGATGAGCGGGGGCCATCCTCCAATCCATCTCTCGACCGAGCAACTGTTCGGTCCCATCCGTCTGAACAGGGTACTGTTATCGTTACTGATGCAGACCACCCGTCTGGTTCAGCGGATTTGATCGAACCTTATTCTCCTATGGTGCCATCCTCCGCAGATGATGCCGATGCTAAGAACCCGAGGAATCCTGGTCATTATTTTGCCGCGGAAGTTCCAGGTGGCGGCATTGATGGTTCAGGGCCTAGCGATCCTAGATATTTGGGCCCCATAAACACAGCCTTGGAGCCTAACAGAAGCCAGCCGTTTCCAACCAAAACTGCTGACGCCATACCGCCCTCGCCAGTAATTTCAGTGTCGTCTCCACCGATTGCTCGTGAGCCCGAAGACACCAGTCCACAGCAACAAAACTATGAGCACGGCTTAGCGCCACCGGCACCAGATTTTTTTGGCGGTCACCAGTTGAAACCCGACTTCTTTCAAACAGCAACGACCGTAAACGCCAACTCGCCGGTATATTCTCCCCGAACTAGGGGACCTAGTCGGCCAAAGATACGCGTCCCCGATTCAAGAGACAGCTCCAGGACACGTTCGTTATCACCCGTATATGCATTCCCTGCTTATACGGACTCACCACGACCACTTTCTCCTCCCCTTGTTTCTCCCCCACACGCAAGGCCCGAATCGGGAAGTCTAAGTCCTCCCGGGACGTCTGGTGCACGATCGTTCTACGGTCAGGTCCCCGGAAGACTTGTCAGGTGGTGGCCATATCGCTACCTTCCCGCCCCACAAGTTATTCGCGCTTCTTTATTTCCTACGTTTGAGAATTGGGAAGGCAAGAATATCTGGGATAAACTTTTGAGCGTGGTCTCCGCACCTAGTATTTTCTTACTGGCTATAACACTGCCAGTCGTAGAGACTGAAGAAAAAGCGGATGATGAAGAGCTTGAACTAGATCAGGCTCGAGAACGCCAATCACGGTCTAGAAGTGCCACAAGCCAGGGTCTGGTTGGAGAGGCTCCTTATACAGACAATGAAGTCGAACCCGAATGGGCCCGCTATCGCCGCAATTCTTCTGTCCTGCTTACTCCTGGAGTAGAGCCAACGGTTCGTGGACTTGCCGGACACGGGAACGCAGCTAGCATAGCCATCTCAGCTGAGGACATCCATCATCACAACCCTCATTCTTTGCCGTTGCCAGTAAAGAACATCAATCCAGCCCAAGATTACTTTGCTGCGCGGGCCGAGTCAGCCCTGCCAACTCCCGCCGATTGGAATAGGTGGCTTGTTGTGGTTCAGATATTTACTGCGCCCGTGTTCGTGTCCCTTGTTCTATGGGGGAACTTTTACCACGACGACCTACAACCGAAACCCCTTTTCAAGATGATCTTGTATGGCTTAGTGGGGTCTTTGGCTACCCTTGCTATCCTCACTGTCACAACTAGACATGATAGGGTGCCAAAATATAGGCACCTATTTTGCTTTCTTGGATTCATCGTCAGCATTGCCTGGATCTCCACGATCGCCAACGAAGTCGTAGGGGTGCTGAAAGCCTTTGGCGTCATCGTTGGTATCTCCGACGCCATTCTTGGACTCACGATATTCGCCGTTGGAAATTCCTTGGGCGACCTTGTCGCAGACATCACTGTGGCACGTCTTGGATATCCCGTCATGGCGCTTTCCGCGTGTTTTGGCGGCCCGATGCTCAACATTCTATTGGGAATTGGTGGCAGTGGACTTTACATGACGCTCACGGAGGCCCACAACAAACATGAAAAGCATCCAGGGCGGCCGATGAAGTACAAGCCCTACGAGATCGATATTAGTCCTACACTTCTGATTTCGGCTGTCTCGCTGCTTATTACGCTCGTGGCATTACTGATTCTGGTGCCGCTCAACAAATGGATGATGACTAGGAAGATTGGATATGGATTGATCACGCTGTGGGCGGTTAGCACGGTTGCTAATCTAGTTGTAGAAATAACGGGAGTTTGGGGGGATCATTCATCGTTTTGATCGGTTGGTAAATAGCGGGTTACATACATGATGGCGTTTGTGTTATATACCCAGCCATATTATCTAATTTAATAGAACATATCGGCTCTAATGTCTTATATCAATTTCAACGGTCTGTTGAATTTGCAAGTGATGTTACTAGTTCTCAACCTAGCCCCGGGTTTTGTAACCCGAAATTTCAACACCATGGATTAAACATCAACTCCAACAATAATTCTCTATAGTTAGACGGTCAGGAGGCCTATAATCCCAATAATGCTTAATTTTGCAGCTCAAATAAATGTAGACCTTGCCGTTTGAAAAGCAATCAACATATTTGAATTCATTATAGCACATAGCACTGAACGTCTATTGTTGTTTACATGCTTCTTTCCAGTCCGAAGTCGCCGCTTCACTCTTGAACACCATAGATTTGTATGGCCCTTTCGAGTCTCTTGGTAGATCTACCCTTTCCTGCACCCTCAATTCCTCCCCAAGACATCCGATGTGCACCGTATGAGTATAATCCCAACCCCAACGACCCTTTTACTTCTTCAACTCCGACTTGGCCTTCTCGACCAACTCGCCCAACTTCTTACTCTCAGCCGGAGCATCAACCTTTGGAAGCTCGCCCTTCTTGGCCAGCTCCTCCTTCCCGCCCCAGTGGTGGTAGTTCAGATAGCGGTATCCTTGTGTTAACTGCGACCCCTCGTTGATGAAGTGGCACGCGAAGAGGAGGTAGTTAGCCGGCGAGACGGCGAGGGAGTAGCGCATGAATGTTGCAGAGTAGATGCAAAGTGCAGCGGTCATCTGTCCCGAGATACTTGTTGGGAGTCAGTCTAGGATCGGCGGGACGACCGGAGTCGGAGTGTAGTCAAAGAGGGAATTGAAATCGCACGGGGTCGTGCAATGGGAAACGTACAGTTCGGGTGACTTCTGCGTGTCCATCACGGCCGCGATGGGGATACCGAAGTTGGACACTGGGCCCCAGAAATCTGCAGGAAAGATATCATGTCAGTTTTCATGGTGAATCACAACTGCCTCCGGATATCGGAATCGCGGATTGGCCTCCATTGGGCCGAATTGAAGCCACTTACGTGTCGAACACACATAGTTGAGCATGGGGTGTGCCCTTATTTTGGCGTTGATCGCTTTGACAAAGGCGGCCATCTTGAGGATTGTTGGGTGAGTGATGTGGAACTGTTTTCAGGACATTTCAGATAAGGTTGGGGAAATCGGTTGGAGCGCCCGGGTTACATCGGGTCACGTGCCCCGCATATTTAACCCGAAGAACTCAATCAATCAGCGCAATAGGTAGCTATCATCACGGCTTAAAGGAAATATGGTCATATAACGTATGGAATTGTCGCTCTCTATGCTACAACTTTTCCATTGGTATGCGAAGCCGGTACGCCGCCCCTTTTGACGCCTTATATCACTTGAACTACTATCATCCCTCCACACCAAGTCACAAAGCCTGATATCGTGATGCAATCTCTCTTTAATTGCCCCTGGGTATCTACCTTCCACGACCAAATCCTGGCGGTGCTCCTGGTGGAGCAAATCCTGGAGGCGGTTGGAAACCTGCCGGAGGTGCCCCTCCGAAGCCTTGTGGTGGGGGGAACCCGCCTGGGAATCCAGGAGGCGCGCCTATAACAAATTCATTAGTTACCATCTTCGATCCCGTGAGATCCAGTGCATACCTCTTCCTGCAAACGGTGGTGCTCCGCCAAACCCTCCAAGTCCAGGAGGCGCTCCTCCAACACCAGCAGCCGGACCCTATAAAGTAAATTAGCAGCAATCGTATATGGCATATCAATTAAACTTACAGTGAGTCCAACTGGGAGGCCACGGCCCGCTGGTCTAGCAATACCAGGGCCAGCAGCCATTGCCGCAGATGCTCCTCCTGGCGCGCTTGTTCCAAGTCTTGCCGAGGGGTCGGCCGGCGGCGGGGACTCTACAGAGAGGGAAATGATGTGGGCACCTCTCACGATCGTGAGGCCTAGGGTGCGCTTTTCTTCGTTCTCGACAAGTGGTGCAGAGGAGCCGGCCGCACCAGGGGCGGCGCTGGGCTTGGTTGCCTTGCGCTTGACCCGTCTAAACTCTTCGGTATCGGCAAGGACAAGGTTCATGTGCTGCGACAGCGTCAGTGTTTCGTTCCTGATTTGAATCCCAGCTGCGTAAACGGACCTTATCGAATGCCAACATCTGCCCAATCATCTGGCGACCGTCGTTCATGGTCACCCTCATCCGGTAGTTGATCTATAAGGGGTCAGTCTCTATTCCTTCTGTCGTCTCCTGTATACAATATGCTCCAGGTGCGTCCATGGGTATCTGCTTACGAGGCCGGCCTATGATGGGAATGAGTTAGCCTATCCTGTCAATAACACCCATAATCGAACGTCGTAGGAGGCAACTCACCATCTTTCCCTGCTTGTTCGCCATTTTGTATGAGTAGCGCGTAAAGCAACTTCTCTTATTGTTTCAAAGATTGTGTATTTGAAGTAGCAATAACTTCAATATCACGTCTAGAGCTCTGTTACAAGCTTCTAATCGCGAATTTGATGGTTGATACAGACGCCTTGGCCCGCTGCGGCTCTGCTAGCTCCAGCTCAAATCTCCATTTTGCGCTAGTCCGTGTTGGTCGCTAGCGTCATCGCAACTAAAATCTTTAGGGTTTGCGAAGCGATTTACCCTCCGCGAACTTCTCAATATCGAAATTCCTCATTCAACGCCCAACGACAACCCAGGAATCACCCGCCAACGACATTCAAGATGGTATGATTGATAGAACTATGTCTTATTATCGCATACTGATTCAATATGACAGGCCGAAAAGACCGAGAACCCCATGAAGGATCTTCGTATCCAGAAGCTCGTCCTCAACATCTCCGTTGGAGAGTCTGGTGACAGACTTACTCGTGCCGCAAAGGTGCTCGAGCAGCTTTCTGGTCAAACCCCGGTTTACAGTACGTTCTGCCCTCTTCCCTTGAAATTCCGATTCTCATCGGATCCCTTCCATAAATTCTCGAATCGCAACTAACAAAATCGCAACAGGCAAGGCCCGCTACACCGTCCGTACCTTCGGTATCCGTCGTAACGAGAAGATCTCCGTTCACGTCACCGTCCGCGGCCCCAAGGCTGAGGAGATCCTCGAGCGTGGCCTCAAGGTCAAGGAGTACGAGCTCCGCAAGCGCAACTTCTCCGAGACCGGTAACTTCGGCTTCGGTATCAGCGAGCACATCGATCTCGGTATCAAGTACGACCCCGGAATCGGTATCTACGGCATGGACTTCTACGTCTGCATGAGCCGCCGTGGTGAGCGCGTCGCCAAGCGTCGCCGTGCCAGGACCTCCGTTGGTGCGTCCCACAAGATCCGCAAGGACGAGATCGTCAAATGGTACAAGACCAGGTTCGAGGGAATTGTCAGGTAAATACCTGTGGTCACGATGGATGGGCGTTTTTTGAGACAATGGATGTGATGGGATGGCAAAATGGGATAGGATGTACTTTGCGATACATTTGGCAGTCATAGGACTGTTCGGCTTGTGCTCGAGAGAGTCTTGCTGCGGCGTTAAGCCCGACCGGCTTCGTGCCGGCTCAACCATTGTTGAATCTGAAATTGTTCCTCGTGCTTATGTATTCACCATTGATGCTTGCTATGGGGGCTTTGAAAATTATATTCCAGGTTTATAGGAATAATGACGGTGCCGGCGTTTGCTATACAACTTCATATCAAGAATAAACAGACGTAAATATTGGTCCTCAATGTCTCTCCTTTGTAGCTGTGTATGATATTACAACTTTACCCAGTCACAATCATGTGAGATAATACCCCCATGTCTCTTACCCCGACCACCTTGGTGGTTAGTAGACGCACCAGCCTCATCTTCATAATTTCACCAGAGGCCCATTGTTGCCTTGAGATAAAGCACTTGCATTCACCTAAACTAATAGAACGATATTAATAAAACTTCTCCAGTCCAGCACCGTCAACGACATTCTTCCAGTAGCCAGTAGCACCCCTCTCCATCACGCGCCAGCCAACATACTCAAATACACTCAAGAACTACTACCACTGCCGCTCCTCGGATACTTCGCACGCCACGCCGCCGCCCCAGCCCCAGTCCCATGAATATGCTTCGACCCCCAAGACGCCTTCCTGGCCTGCTCGCCCGCCTGCTCCGTCACCCCCGTCGTGCGAGCCTCTCCAGTCGAGGAGGTCGCACTATCCGACGCGCGGCGCTCAGTAACAGCATGGCTTGGGCCACGGACCCAACTACAATTACCAGTTAGCCTCTGACTCTTCGCTTCAACATCCCATCATGCCGCCAACGCGATTGATGTGACATATGACATATGACATACTTATTCCACAGCCCTCCGAACCAGCCACTCTCTCGGCGCTGGTCATTATACGATTCCCTCCTCGCAATGGCGGCTGGGTCCCCAGAACCCTGGCGCTTCTGGAAGTTCAGCGACGAGAAGCGGCCCCCGCTGCTGGCTGAGGAGCGGCGGCGTCCGCCCTCGCTGGCATCGGACTCTCTGCGCGGGGCATTGGGGAGGGTGTGGGAAAAGGTTGCGTCGTCGAGGGGGGAAGGCATGTTTGCTGTATTCTCTGGATGGTTCTGTTCTGTCCTAATCTCGAAATGTTGAGTATAGTATGGATGAAATAGTTTGTAGCCCAAGAGTTTCAAGAGCTCTTGACGGGATTTGGGGAGAGCCAGAGGTGAATGGATGGGTGGCGTTTATACGTACTACGAGTCCTTGACCCCGCACCATGGTGATATTACATCACGCTCCGTCTGGGGAACCTGGAACGGGGGATGCTGACCAACGAACTGGATATATGTACCGCAATCTGGACCACTAGGAATGGAGATGCGATGATGCACTGCATCTACGACCTGTTCATGGTCGGGACTAGGCCGTTCCAGCAGGGCATGGGGATGAGTGAAGCCACGGGGATTGCCTGTGCTTCGTGCGAGGCATTTTGCAATTCCGCGGGGTTTGAAGGAGAACAAAGGAAGCTGCGCATAGCTGTGCATTGACTTACATGCTTTACTTACTTTTTGTTTATTGTCGCTGTAGGCAATGAGTACTCTTGTATGACGTCCTTGAAGGTTGAGAGGTCCTCATGTAGTTGATACCTTGCTACGCTTCTTTGGGTATAGTATCTCGTGATCAGAGCGTTGATGTCTATATTAGGTTTCCCGCTAGTGTACTGTACAGTCCAATACTCCATGGAGCTGTGCTTTTCTCATAAATCATACTCCAACGAATAAATAGGATAGTTACAGGTTGCATACATAGAGTGTATTGGGTTATTAAATATTTGATTCCTTTTAAACATGAATCGAAACTTCTACAAACCCAATAATGCTAATAAAGGTCCACACGATTAAAAAAACACCATAGTTTATTAGAAAATATTTCGAAATTGATTTCAACATTTTATTGTTTCTTAGCAAGTTAGCATCCCATAACTTTGGCTCGAGAAGTCTCATTCAGCATACATATTCCTATATCAGCGATACCCACAAGACAAGAGAGCAGACAGATACCCATCCCCCACGCGACGACCATAAAGTGCCACCATAGCCTCAGCTTCACCACACCAGCAAGACAAGAGCAACATCTATTTAAATGGAATCTTAGATTTAGACAAAAACACAAAAACTACCCAAACATGACAACCTATGGCTTCACAACCCTGCAGATGAGATCCTGTCCCGACAGCGAATCGCCCTCCTTGACAACGAGCTGGCCAATAACACCGTTATGCGCAGCCGTAACGACCATCTCCATTTTCTGTGGCGCAAGTTAGCAAAATAATCGATCAATAACGACGGGGGACCACGGGAAGAACATACCATGGCGCTGATGACAGCAATGACATCGCCCTTCTTCACCTCAGAGCCCTCCTTAACCCTGATCTCGACAACCACACCGGCCATCGGGCTGCCGCACTGCGACGAATCTCCGGGGTCAGCCTTGGGCCTCGAGACGTTCTCGACAGCAGCCAGCTTGTCATCGACGGTGATGGAGCGGACCTCGCCGTTCATCTCGTAGAAGACGTCACGCTGTCCCGTGATATCGGACAACGGGCCGATAGCGAGGAGCTTGAGGATGAGGACCTTGCCCTTCTCGAGCTCGACGCTGAACTCCTCGCCAATCTCGGGCTTGGAGAGGAAGTACTTGGTGGGCAGCACGCTGAGGTCGCCGTACTTCTCCGTGAACTTCTTGTAGTCGTTGAACACGGCGGGGTACATGACGGAGCTGGCGATGTCGCACTCGGTCACGCTGCCCCACTTTTGGCGGATCTCCTTCTTGACCTTGGCGAAGTCGATGGGGGGGAGGAAGAGGCCGGGGCGCTTGTCGAGCTTGCGGCGGCCGCGGAGCGCGTCGCTGCGCAGCGGCT
>JPKE01001049.1:0-47774 GCA_000750995.1 Pseudogymnoascus sp. VKM F-4520 (FW-2644) | reverse complement strand
GGGGGGGGGGGGGGAATAAGATATCGGTGAGGTCAGCACAGCTACGAGGTATTTATTTGGGTCGCTGGATGGATTTTTGGTGGATTAGGATGAGCAATAGTATGTAGTGATGTACCGTTTAGCTACACCCACAGGACGCGGGGTACGTGTAGCTGTCCCACGTACAAAAAAAAGTCTCGGGCGCCTGCTCCGCGCTAACTGGATGTACATACATATATGGGTACAAGTACATACAAACACATGTACCTCCACCAAAGAATGTACCACAAGCAAACTGACTCCTCCCATACTGTTTGCAACTGTGCATTCTTCCCTTATCTGGGCCGACCGAAGCCATTGATTGAGCCGGATAATAACTGTTACTGTACGGCCTGTACGGCCATGCTCCTCTTCGCCGAATGGGCCGCCGGTGAGCTCAACAAAAAGAAAGAAAAAAAAAAAACCAAAAAAAGCCAAGGCGATATTGGCAAAACATCTCGTCTCATAGTAATAGATAGAGCAGTTACAGCAGCACTATTTGAGATAGAGCCAGTACTAACACTACTAACAGTACTTCCACTATCCCCCATCTGCCACTCGCGAGTACTTCTCCCGAAACCCAACCCTCCAGCCTACTCCGCGGTAACTACAGCGCCTATACCCTCTGAGCCGAGGGACCTCGCCATCGCAACGATCATAACCCGGAGCTGTCTGCCAACGATCATTCCCCGGAGGCGTCCGGGGAAAGTAGGGTCCAAAGTCGAGGAACAACTCGGTCGACGACGAACGAATTCCCACGATATCCAGCCTCTTCGCACTTCACATGGCTGGACCCGTGCGAGGATAGCCGGGAAAAACGCAGGTACATCGGGCACAGGCCGATCATGGACGGAGAGTCAACAAAACGATCCCTACGCACTGACGTCGTTACGTGACCAACTCCAGGCCTGGTAAAGAAATGCCCCAGAAACTCCTTCCGTCCATGTGATATGTGCTGCTGCGGCCCCGGTTCGGACGAGACCGAGAGGTCTGGGGAGCGGGGGGGAATATTGGACAAACACGCGTGAGTAGAAAGAACTATTTTTGGTCCGAGAGGTAGGGGACGCATGTCCGAGAATTAGCTTCCCCTTGCAAGGTCCCCCTTCGTATGCCGTAAACAAGACAAGAAAAGTTTAAATCCCCTAGGCAAATAAAAACGCCCTTGTTCCTGCCCAGCTGACAGGCAAAATCAAGCTTGGGAAAGGGCGGCGGCGCTCGGTCGTTAGTTGACTCATGTGGGATGTGTGGGATGTGGGGGTTCACTTCAAAGTTTGGGGTAAAAATCAGAGTGGCTGGCCTTCTCCGGCTCCGGTGCTGATGGATGTCAAGGAAAATAAATTCCGATGGAGAAAGTCCGTGGGATAAACTCGTACTTGGAAATCGAAAAGGTCCAATTCGGCCATGACACATACCGCCCGCAGCCGTTTTATCATACTTGGCTGAATCATTGGTTTCACATGTATCTCCTGTTTTGTGGGCCATTACCGTTCATTCATCTGGAACGCGTGTTTTTGTCAAAGTACATCTCATGGAATCTCTCTAGCTACCTACAAAGCCAAGCAACTCTCGTTGTAAAAGCTCAAAAGTTATCTGTATGATCACCCTCCATATCATAAAGAAGCGCACCACACATCTCGCCTTTGTGCATCCCATCCATCATCCCCCACCCCCGGTAAACCACCGAAAGCACTGAATTCCCCAAAACTATCCCCATCCATATAAATACATCATCATGAAGCAAAAAAACGGAACCTGAATGGGGGGGCCTTGGCGCGAAAAATCCACGGCCGGAAGGACCGCTCGCTCGAAGGAGTACATCGAAAGAGAAACCTCACATATCCACGCTTTCCCATTAATTATCAGCCATCTCATGTATTTGTTCATTTAAAACCCGCCGAAGCCCGTGGGTTGTGGCGCAAAGCCGTTGGCCTGCCCGTAGGGAGCTGGCGAGGTTGATTGTCCGGCTGGGCCTTGCGTGAGCATGAGGCGGGAGCCGCCGAGGATCGGGGTGTTGTTCTCCTCCTTCACCTGCGACTGCTCGCGCGCGTTTCGCTCGTCGTTGTCCTTCTTGAGAGTCTCGATTGTCGCGGATTGTTGAGCCAGGAAGTTGATCATGAATGGCATCGTGAAATCGGTAAGGCCGTGACGCCATGAGAGCTCCATGACGATGTGTAGTGGGATGAGGTCGTAACACGAGTAGAGCATTCCGACGTAACACTCCTTGCTGCCAATGTCGACGAACTGTAGTTAATTAGTAAAAGACTCAATACCAGCATTAAAAGAACAACTTACATAGCGGATCAATTCCTCCACGACTTCCGACTTGCCCGAGATCGCGGCCGTCTCAATGGCATCCTTGTAAAGCTTGTCCTGCTTGGACAGAGCGATAGACTTCTCCCAGCGCTTGTTCTTGCGATAGATGTTGGAAGCGATCTGGCGGAAGAAAACCAAGTCGTGGCGCTCGAGGCGCTGCGCCAACTCAACAGGGTCGTAGTTGTCGTAGTTCTCGACAGAGTCGCGGAGAGTCTTGTAATCCTCCTCCTCAATCAACAAGTCGTTGATGGCGTTGTTGACAGCCTTCTTGTTCTGTGTCTGAACGTTGAGCAGGAATGGCTTGATCAGCGGGATGTTGTCCGACTTCTCAAACATCTTGACCACTCTGTTGACGTCGATTCTCGGGGTCAAAGCCTGGAGAAGGTCCGTCAGGAGCGACGGCTGCTCTTGAAGGTAGAAGTTCAGAGCACGGTAATAGATCTCCAAGTTGGCAACCTTGACAACAATGTCCTTGAAGGAGTGGTGCTCCCATGCGTCGGCAGCACGCTCCATCATGGCAAGAGCAGCGTTGTCCCATTCGTCGTAGTGACAGTACAGGAACACCAGCTCAGGCCACAGGTTAGCCTCCTCGCAAGCACGGATCATCTTGGGAATGTTGATACGGCTCCAGAACAGCTTCAGGTGCTCCATGACACGCTCTGGGTGGTACTTAGACAAGGCGATTCCGAGCTCCGTGAACATGCCCATGTGAGCACGCTCAAGACCAAGGCCTTGCTCGAGCACGGCAATGAGCTCATCAAAGTAGCCATTGCGCTCGTATTGCTTAACGAGATCTTGAAGCTCTTCGGCATCAACAATCAGGTTGAGACCACAGATCTGAGCAAGACGGAACTCCTTCTTCTCCACACAGGCAGCATTGACCTGCTTCCAGACCTTGATGTTGTTGGCCTTGCGAGCGCACTCAACAGCGGCTTGGTAATCGCTGAGGTGGACAAGCGTGGTAGCGAGCTTGGCCCAGTTGGAAATGCTGCTGAAGAAGATCTTCGCGGCTTGGTGGTAACCCTCGGCGTAAGCCTTGTCACCAGACTCTTCGATATCTGCAACGTTTGTTCCCTTGAGGAAGTCCTCCAACTCAGAGAGCTGGTCGGTGCGGGCATATGCAAACGCCAACGCCGTGTCAATCTCTGGCTCGCGGAGAGTCTTGCGCGACATCTTGAGGTACTTGATGAGATCCTCATCCTTTCCGGCAGGAACTGCGTATTCGATGACCTCCTTGTAGTTGCTGGGGTCTTGCGCACGGATATAGGACTCCACGGCATCGCTGATTCTAAGACCATCCAATTGAGCCTTGGCAACGCGGCTCCAGACCTCTGGAAGCTCGACGCGCTCACCATACTCCTGTGCACGATCAATGCTCACAATGTGCTCAACGAGAACATTGACTGCCTTGGGGTGGTCGTTGATCTTCTTGTAGACCTCAAAGGCCTCCTCGTAGAGACCAACCTCGATACAAATATCAGCAACCTCAGTCGTGGTATATTCGTTGAGTTGGTGGATGTAATCCATCACCTTGCTCTTATCAGCCTTGGTGGCAGTGAAGATAAGGAGGTTCTGGAGGCTGCCATTGTCACTGAAAGGCGAAGGCTCGAGAACGATCTTCTCCAACAGCTCAATGAGCTCCACAGGAAGATCATTCTTCAGGAACGAGGAAACAGCAACGGAAACCTTCTCTGGCTCCTTGGACTCGGGAACAGCCGTTGAGATGACCTGGTCAACGAGCGATCTACGGTGGTTGTTGTTGCCGCTCAGAACAAAGTTCCAGAGCTCTTCATCAGCACGCTCAAGAAGGTAGCGAGCCTGTGCCTTGAACATGGAGTTCTCGTTGGTGATGTTGACAAGCTCCAAATCATTCTGGCCCTTGCTGTATGCAATGAATGCAAGATTTGGGTCACGCTTCTCGCAGTACTTTCCGACAACGAGAGTGTCGTACTGGTTGTTGTCCTTGAGGAACTTCTCCGGGTTGTTGTTGCTATCGATATAGATCTTCGCCAGGGCATTGTAGACTGCCTGCTGCTCGTTGCCAGAGGCAAGGGTAGCCTCGAGGAATGGCAACAGAATCTTGAGGCGATTGCGTGTCTCGACCTCCTGAACAAGCTCGTCGATGGGGATTGAAGTTGGATTCACAGTCTGCAAGAGGTTCTTGATAATGCTCTCGTCGCAGTCGACATCAAGTAAGCCCCCAATGACAGCTGGGGTTCTCGCTGGGTTAACACGCTGAACGTACACCTCGATCGACTTGAAATGCTGGTTTTGGTATAGGTATAGAACAAGATCGTGGATAAAGTTGAAACGATCGCAGACAATAATGAGAGGAAGTTGCTCAGTCAATCTCGCCTCCTTCAAGAAGTTCTTGACCTTCTCGGGGTTGTAGTGGTTGCTATCACGGCAAATACGCTCAACCTCGTTGAATTGTTGCATCGTCGTTGCGGCTTCAATGTACTTGAAGTTGACATCTGGGTCCTCGCTGACGTTGACAATGCTGCCGAGGTAGTAGAACAAACCCTCGGCAGTCTTGTACTTCTCAAAGAGATCAATCAACTTGGTAGCCCCAAGCAGGTCAGAATACTTTGTAGCAATGTGCACAACGGCTTGCAGGTTCTGGCGGATATTGGACTTCATCATGGCATCCAGGCAATCCAGTGACTGTTCAACGGAGAAGCGGCCGAAGAAGTTGGTGAGCCAGTCTTGGTTGAAAGCAGGTGTCGCAACGATGTTGACGATAACACGCTTGATCGCTGCCGGATCCTCGTAGTGCTCCAATGCACGCTGGGAAAGCCCTGCTTGCTCGCACAGCTGTGCAATGCGAGCCTTGTCGTAGTGAGAAAACATCTCGTTGCCAAGAATAGCATCAGCGACCTGGGGGGCATTGATGAGGTTCATCTCAAGCAGGCGTGTCTGGAGGTGGCCTTGCTCAGGCTTGTTGTCCTTCAAGGCGTCGAGGAGGAAAGCAGTGGCAGCTTGAACCATATTCTGCGATTGGAAAATGTCGACGACGCGCTCGACATCGACAAGTGAGCCACCTTCGTTGTTGGCGAGTTGGGTCGCGAATTCGGTTCCCTTCTCTGGGTTGACACGGACGATATGCTGGAGCAGGACGATGTAATCCGGCTGGTAGCCTACTTGACTCGAGTAAGGGACAATCTTGTCGAACTGGCCTAGTTCAGCAAATGCTGCAACCACCTTCTGTGGGATGTTTGCACGGAGATAGATGCTCAGAGCAAGAGCCAAATCGTGTGGGCGGACAAGATCTCCAAGCTCTTCCGAGCAGTCCAACTTGCTCTCCTTCATCCACTTCTCGATAAGGTGCTTGCGGTTCTGGGCAAGAACTGGCTTGACAAGCTCAAGGGTCTCGTGCTTGTTGAGATCTCCCTTGTCCAGGAGCGAACCGAAGTATTGAAGGATGACGGAGAGCTGTCCGGGCTGGGCCGGGATGTTCTTGAACTTTTCGATGGTTTGGGGTGTGCGGAGGAAACCTCGAGGGGAGTTTGCAGCAATCTTGGCAGCTTCGGCATAGTTGCCTGCGCTGATAAGCTGGTCGAACTGCTGTGCGTAAAGGTTGTCCGCGCCAGGTAAACCTGCTCTAGATGCAAGCTTGACAGCCAGGCCGGAGTTTGCTGGGTTCTGAAGCAAATATGGAATCACGGTTGCCTCGTCCACAGCCACGGAGAGCACTTGGCCCTTCCTGTTGACACCGACAAGACCCTCGGATTGGGAATCAGATGCCGTAATAAAAATCGTTTCGCTCGAAATGCGGTTCATGAATATACAGGTGCCGGTCTCCAAGTCGTAGAGGTGAATGAAGCCGTACTTTGTCACCAAATAGATGATGCTGTACTTCTCAGAAACCTGCATAGCGACTGGGAAATCATTGACTGCCTCTGCTGGGAAATATACATCCACTGCCTTCTTTGGGAAAGCGGGGTTTGACGCTTGATGGTCGACCTCCACAACGTGTAATTTCGCACCGGTGGCCGTACGGACGGCGAAGGCGAAAACTTTCGTATCGGCAGGCGCACCCTCTAAGCGCAAGGTGCCAAATGCTGCTGCGTGGCCCTCGAGAGCCTGGCTGATACCACGGTCTTTCGAGTATAATTGCATGGCTCCAACGACGCGGCCCTGCTGTTGGGAAATGCCGATGACGACCATCCATTTTCCGTCCGCGCTGACGCGGTAGTTTATTATTTGCGAACCCTATATGATGATATCAGCAGCTGCCAGACAGTAGGTCATATTTCAGGCTTACCTGGAGGTTTTCATGGCGCTTAAAGACCTCAACTGGCTGTGCTTGGTTCTGGTCAAAGACATCCCAGTGGTAAACTGCGGTATCTGTGACAAGGCCCAAGGTCGTCTCGTTGAACCATTTCCAGAATACAACGTCCTCGTTCATTGTCGCCGACTTCAGCTTCGCCTTCTGCTCTAGATCGAATATTTGAAGTGTTCGCGACTGAGCCTTGAGCGCAATGATCTGCTTCGTCCAGTGCATGATGGCACTATCGGCCTTGATGGGTCTCCTCGTCACATTGTTATTTTGTTTGAGGTCTATGATGACAACTTCGGGTGATGCAGCTTCGTTCTTCTTCTCTCGGACACAGATGAAGGAGTCGGACTCAAGTGTCTGATGGCTATGTTAGTGATTGCCAAACGGCAAGGCCGGGGAGCACCGGAACAACTTACACAAGTGTTGAAACCAATTGAGGCAGGCTAGAAGCACACTGGTCAGTATTCAGATGGTAAACGACCTCATTGAGAGGTCAGGTTGCATATCGGGAGTAAGGGCTTACTTCAACACCAACACTGGTCAACTGTAAATAGTGGTTAGCTGGTGATCCAAAAGGTGAATCTAGACCTCGTCATCAATACGAACCTGAAGAAGCTCAGTGAACTTGATGGGAAGAGCTGCCATCTTTATTATGGGCTTGCGCTGATGGCGCGCAGTTGGCAAGGCCCTGTCCTCAACTCCGAAATAAGGGTGTCAGGGTGCTGACACGTAATGGGGTATTTGTTGTTGGTACAGCTCTCGGAGCAGTATTAAAGCCGTATAAAGAGGGAATGTTCGTGGCGAAGTTGCTACTTCGCGATTCGTAAGAAGAGTAAAGAAGGAAGGAAGGAGACACAGAAAGGGTGGTTGGAGTAACGCGTTGTGATGGAGATTGATTTCAGGCAAGCTTCCCAAGAAACGTACTTGGCTACGTATTGGGTAACTCCTTATAATTGCGCACGTGACTTGATACAGTAAATTGCGTATTGCCCTGCATATCAGGCAAACATTGTCGGCCTGCCGCGCTGCTACGCAAACAGAACCACAACAGAGTGTCAACGGCATGGCGATTGCACAGAAATAGACAGCCTCCAGCCTGATTCCACGTTTCGCCACACATCGCTCAACGAGTCTACTGCATCTATTATAGTCTCCATTGTAGTAGACAAGCACAGGTATTGATATGTTTTTACAATTTGCTGACACTGAGAAGTATCTTTGTAACGACGAATTCATTATGACGCAGAAAGGTGTCTACTTGGAAGTAGACATATTTCACTCTGATACCCCAGAGTTTGATACCCCAGAGTTTCCAGTTAAGACAAATTCACTTTACTTTCACGTCATTGTTTCAAGGTTTTACAGCTTAATCATTCCATTTGTCTGTATTTAATCGAAAGTACATACCAGGGGCAAGTGTTCACAAGACCCCCTCTCTAAAATCTGTTAAGCCAGCAAGCACTACAACCACTGCACTAGGCAAGCGCCACGAAGGGTATCATTATGGTCAAGAAGTGAATGTCGTGAGTCTATTATGTATTATAACGCCACGCTGAATCCGGGAAGTCTATGGACGAAGGGTTGAGATATCCAAATGAAGACATTTAGATAAGCTGCGGGGTGTTAGCTACTGTTCCTTCTATCATATCGACCAGGCGAAACTTACGAGAGCAACACCTCCGGCAATGATCATGCCCAGAGCGGAAGCACCGTTGATGGCGGCACCACCCTCGTAGATGGGAGAGCCAGTTGGCTTGGGGCCGGTGGAAACTCCAGTGGAGCCAACGCCCGAGGCGGTTGGGGCAGTTGGGGAAGGAGGAAGCTGGCTGACGTAGGTCGGGGCAGTTGGGACTGGGACAACTGGGGCAGCGGAGGTCGAGCACTCGTAAACGGTGACGGTGCTGAGAGGCAATGTTAGAATCTCGTTTTCTCATGGGTGATGAATTGCAATAGCTACTTACACCTGCTGGGCGACAGCGACGGAAGCCAGGACGGCGAAGACGGCGGCAGCGGAGAATTGCATGTTGACGGTTTGGGTTTGTGAGGTTGGTTTAGGTGAAAGAGTTTGGTATAGTTTGGATTGAAAGGTGGAAGTGAGTGACTGATAGATAGCTGGTTACAAAAGAGTGTAAGTTGATCGTGGATGGAGAAGAAAAGAACTGAACTGGAACCTCAGATGCTCATATATACCACAGTGGTGTCCAGCAGCGCCACAATCCCGTCCTAAACATCATGGCCCGCTATCGCAGAATGAGAGAGGATTGACCTGCAAATCTCATAGATATTCGGTCAAATCTACTATGGCCCACTTGGGAAATTAAGTTGTCGTCCATCCCAGTTCAAGTCGCAATTGATGTACATTCATGATTACACGGCAGCCAACCAACTGCCGGTGTTGCAACACAACACTGGGGACCAAACTGACGACTGAAATGGCTGCATTCCACATATCGCGGTTTCCAGGGCGCATTTAACGCCCCAAATATCTCCCCTCAGTACTAAAAGATCCCTATTATTAACCATGCCGCTGTTCCCCTTTCCAGTTCTGAGACTATGATTTACTGTTTGACCACCCTATCATGACTAGGACGGTGAAGGTCATAATCTCTTATCCACCAAGCTAGAACTAGTTGGTATTGACGATCAACGGAAAGCGGTTTCACCACAAGACGGCCCCAGGACGGCCCCAAGACCGCCAAACCTGTATATTATTCCGAAACTTAACCATCCTATCTAACATCGCCATCTGGTGCTTGTATATCGCCATTTAGCCACACATCTCGCAGATTGCCCAATCACCGCGCGTCTTTTGTTACTGTCTAACGGTCTTACTCGGGGTTAGTCAGGGGGAGAGTAGTTTGTTTATCTCAGCGACCAGGGATCCCAGACCCATTGCTTGAACGGACGGGAAGAACATGTGTAAATTAGCGGTAGTGATGGTGTACACGCCACCATTTCTTGGCTGATAATCGAAGGGATTGAAATTGCGATAGATGCGTCGAGCCAGATTCGTGGCCATAATTCGTTATTCGTGGACAGGGAAAGAGCACTTCAGCGCTTCGCCAGGGCCGCATATCCAACAGGCCCAAAAGCGCCAGGGTGGTGGTCACGACTTGCGAATTGCTTGCGACTTGCTTGCTTGTGACTTCCTTGCGTGTCGCAATATTCAATAACACGGCAGGATGTGGTGCTTCCTTGAAAATTACAAATTGATCGCCACAGCGCCAACTTTTCTCCTTCCAGTAGGTCACATCTCATATCACACACACGAATACGCAATTTGGTCTACAGAACACCTGCTAGCGGTGCTAGGATGTCCGTCCAGCTATGCTTGCTAGTTATGAATTTGCCCCAATCTCCCACAGTGCATGTACAAAAATGTATGTACAGCCAGTCTTTGAGACCCTCCGCACAACATCCGAAGATGCTTCAGCGAAGCGCCTCACCCAGGACCGACCGCGAACGATGTCAATTCTCCTTTCTACTTGACGATTTCCATGTTTCATAGAGCCACACACTGCCACGAGGACAGCGGGCTTCTCACAGGAACGCTTTTAATGAGAAAGTTGGTTTTGCGTTGTTTTATTATGGAAAGAAAAGAAAAGGGAAAAAGATTCGCACGAGAAAAAAGTTTTATACTCGCTCCCGCTTGCTCGCTCGGCAAGGTCCGATGCCGCTACCGAAGTTGTTCACGTGCTTCCTCTCTGTGTTTGTGGTGTTTGTGTGATGTTTGTGGTTTGTGGTTTCTTACCGGATTCCTTAATCGTCAGGCGGGAAAACAGCACCGTAGGCGGGAAACAGCTTGGGCCCCCCCCCACAAAAAATGTTACACCCCACCATGCCGATGATTGTACCCCTCCGTCGATTTTTCCATGAGGAGATACCGTTTGTGAATGACAATCCAGTTATTAAGGTTGCATTTACCAATATAAAGTACTACTACGCCATTTAGTTGACAGTGGTGGATCTATCATCTCAAAATGGGAAAGACAGGTAAAGTTGTTCGAAAGTTATATATTGCTGTTGCTCTATAATACTGACGTAAAGATATAGCGATTATCTCCGTCTACGACAAGACGGGTCTTCTTGACCTGGCCAAGGGATTGATCAAGCAGAATGTTCGTCTTCTGGCATCTGGCGGAACGGCCAAGATGATTAGAGAGTCTGGATTTGCAGTTGAGTACGGGCTCTTCGCCATCGTTGAGATAACTCAAGCTGACCAAACGGTATAGAGATGTGTCGGCCATTACTCATGCGCCCGAGATGCTCGCTGGCCGCGTCAAGACGCTGCACCCTGCTGTCCACGCCGGTATCCTGGCCCGCGACCTTGCCTCTGACGAGAAAGATCTTGCCGACCAGAACATCAACAAGGTCGACTATGTCATCTGCAACCTCTACCCTTTCAAGGATACCGTCGCCAAGATCAACGTCACCGTCCCGGAGGCCGTTGAGGAGATCGATATCGGAGGTGTGACGCTCATCCGCGCAGCAGCCAAGAACCACACCCGCGTCACCATCCTCAGCGACCCGGCTGACTACCCATCCTTCCTCGAGGAGCTGGAGAAGGGTGAGATCAAGGAGCAGAGCAGACAGATGTATGCCCTCAAGGCATTCGGCCACACCGCCGACTATGACGCTGCGATCTCCGACTTCTTCCGCAAGCAATACGCCTCCAACGGTGTTCAGCAGCTCGCCCTCCGCTACGGCGCCAACCCCCACCAGAAGCCCGCCGCGGCATACGTCAAGTCGGGCGAGCTGCCATTCAAGGTTCTCGGCGGAGCACCAGGGTACATCAACCTCCTCGATGCCCTGAACGCCTGGCCTCTTGTCAAGGAGCTCAAGGAGGCCCTCGGCCACCCTGCCGCCGCAAGCTTCAAGCACGTCTCCCCAGCTGGAGCCGCCATCGCCGTCCCTCTCACCGCTGAGGAGCGCAAGGTCTACTTCGTCGACGACATTGAAGGTCTCGAGACCTCTCCCCTCGCCCAAGCCTACGCCCGCGCCCGCGGCGCCGACCGCATGTCCTCCTTCGGCGACATGATCGCACTGAGCGACATCGTCGACGTCCCCACCGCCAAGATCATCTCCCGCGAAGTCTCCGACGGTGTGATCGCGCCCGGCTACGAAGCCGCCGCTCTCGAGATCCTCAAGAAGAAGAAGGGCGGCCGCTACCTCGTCCTCCAGATCGACCCCGAGTACGTGCCCAACCCTCAGGAGACCCGCACCGTCTACGGCATCACCATGGCGCAGCACCGCAATGACGTCGTCATCTCCCCCGCCTCCTTCACCTCCATCATCACCCCTAAGGAGGGCGCCGCACTGTCGGACTCCGCACTGCGTGACTTGACTGTCGCTACCATCGCGCTCAAGTACACCCAGAGCAACTCGGTGTGCTATGCGCTCAACGGTCAGGTCGTCGGTCTCGGTGCCGGCCAGCAGAGCCGCATCCACTGCACGCGTCTCGCTGGTGACAAGGCCGACAACTGGTGGTTGCGCTTCAGCCCCCGCGTGCTGGAGATCAAGTGGAAGAAGGGCTCCAAGCGCGCCGACAAGAGCAATGCCATTGACCTGCTCGTCAGCGGGGAGCTGCCCAAGGCGGGTGCTGAGAGGGAGCTCTACGAGGCCATGTTCGAGGAGGTGCCCAAGGAGTTCACTGATGAGGAGAGGAGCGAGTGGTTGGGCAAGCTGAAGGGCGTTGCGTGCTCGAGCGATGCATTTGTGAGTCTGCCCTGAACGATAGATTTGGGGAGTTTTTTGCTAATCATGATGGCTAGTTCCCATTCATCGACAACGTCTTCCGCGCGAGCCGCTCGGGAGTCTCGTACATCGCTGCGCCGACCGGAAGCCAGAACGACAGCGCCGTCATGGAGACGGCAGAGAAGCTGGGCATTACGTTTGTCGAGCAGAGCATCCGCCTGTTCCACCACTAGATGTGGAATGGATACCTAAAAGGGGTAGGTAATCTAGGGATGAAAAGAGGGGGGGGGAAAGCGCCGTGGTAGATACCTTGCTAGACTTAGAAAAATAAGTGTAGCATGAATGAAAAAGGTTCAACATCTGTCATGGATCGTGTATGGAAGTTTGTGAAGCTGGAATACACATGTGCGATCTTGGTGACTCTGGTGACAGTCATTGAGCACAGTCACTGTAAACATCACCACTCCTCTCAGTTTCCAGCATCATTTTCGCCTTTCGCGCACTTCCTGCGCTAACTCTCCATTTCTGCGCAGAAATCCGTTTTCGCCTTAGGAGGTAAATCCAGCCAACCCCAGAAACGCTGATGCCAGCACCCCCCACAACAATCGCTGTCCGCATCACCACCTCTCTCAGTTTCTAGCTTCATTTTTGCCCTTTGCGCGTTTTGCGCACTAGCGGCACAATTTCACGATTTCTGCGCAGAAAGCCTAGAAGCGCGCGTCTAAAGAAGTCAGACGATGTGATCTTTGGAATGAAAACCTGTCAAACCTTATTATAGGAATCAATACCCCCTTTACCCCATACCCCACACTCCCTAGCATCTTCATGGTTGCCTCTTGACGCCATCATCTAGCGCATCGCGTTTGTGGTTATACTGTTCACCAAATCCTTCAATATCTTCAACTTCACTTTTGGATTTGCGCACTTTTGAACCGACTAGCGCGATTTTGCGCGGAAATTCTAGAGGATGAGGCAGGGTGTATTGTGATAAGGCATCGAAGTGAGCACGAGTATTGCAGAATTGAAAGCCTCCTCGTCGCCACCACCATCGCCGCCGCTGCTGACACTGCTGACTGACACTCGTCGCCATCGACTGCATCGAGCTTCGGAACATCTTACCACCGAAATCTTGAATATCTTGAGCTTCACTTTTCTGAATCTGCGCACTTCTGGCGCATTTAGCGCCGAATTGCGCAAAAATATAGAACTGGTACCAAATTGGCATCAACTATTCTCAAGTTGCTCCGCCCCTAACTAAGTAAGTAGTAATAGGTAGAATCGAAGGCCTCGCTGCCGCCAACATACACCGCCGATGTTCATCACCACCACCAGCGCCAACATCGAACTTCTAGATTCATCACTACCAAAAATCTTGAATATCTAGAGCCTCACGTTCAGGAATCCGCGCACTTTTGGCGCATTTAGCGCGATTTTTGCGCAAAATAATCTACATCGAGCTTGTATACATGTTACCACGAAAAATTTCAATATCTTGAGCTTCACTTTGTGGAATTTGCGCACTTCTGGCGCATTTAGCGCCGATTTGCGCAGAAATTAAGTAACTGGTACTAAATAGGTGGCAGAGACACACACCCCCTCTGGCCTGCTTGCCATCCCCCTCCCTTATCCCCTTATCTTACAGGAGTGCAGAAACTGTCGGGTAGGGGAGTTGGGGAAAGGTTACTCTGTCCTTGCCGTTGGCTTGGTATGAACTGTATGTTGCACGTGCTTGGGATAGTAGAGTGGCAGGGAAACAAGGGAGTATTCTATGTGGTTGGTCTGCTATCCTGTATGTCTCCGATCCCTCTGACTGGAATACCACATCATATTGTGCTCCCTGGAATCTGGACGACAGTATCTGGAATGCACCCACTCGACCGACGGGGATAACTTGTGCTCCCTCTACACCGCCGAGTTCACCTCAACACAGAGTAACAATGCTGAACAATGCTGTGCCTACGTACTCCGTACACAGCAAATTGAGCAGGAAACCCTTCTGACCGTTGACCACTGACCACTGAGGATTCTCCTCTATGCGACCATACTGCACTGTAACCGCCCAGGTCCCTGCCTCTTTTCTGCCTCTTTGTGCATCTTTACCCTCCACCGTCTTCCTCCTTACGTCGATTGGCCGGGCACTAACGATGTCGGGTGTGCAGGACCCTTCCCGCCGACCAATCACACCACTGCCCTGCCCTGTCGTGGAAGCGCCAGAGCAAGGGCGCGCTGCACGGTCTTCACAGGCGACACAGCCATCACCAGCTATCACCAGCCATCACCACATAAACATACCACCGCACCCCTGCCCTGCGAAACACCCACCCAATCACGGCGCCCCATCACGCTTCTTCCCGCCGCCGATGCGACATGGTCGGTGATCGGCGAGTAGATGGGCGCGAAGAGGCACAGATCCATTGGGGGGATTTGCGATGTACTCAACTACCGCTTCCCAATCAGCACAATCACCACACCCCAACCCCAATATACCAGGGACCACCCGGTGCGATGTGAGTTGACTCGCACAGTTTTGCCCTGGGGGAGAGGTGCATGCATGCACGGTGGCATGGTGGCATGGTGGCATGGTGGCATAGTGGGAGGGCGCCAATGGCTGTGGGTGAGTGCAGAACGGTACCAGTATATCCGTCCGGACGCCATCTGACACCTTTTTTACTCTTTGTTCGCTGCGTTGCGTTGCGCTGATTACAGGCTTTTGGCTTCACGTTCCCCTCTCTCTGTCTCTCTGCTCTATTGTCTGTTGCTGCCACGGCTATACAACATTGAACTCTCTCGTTGTCCCATTCTTTGTGTGAACAACCCCGCGCCGCTGTCGTGTGTACCGTACCGAGCGAACGACACCACTCCAAAGGACGAGTCTGTGGCCGGCGGTTGGCCTCAAACTGCGCCCACACAACCAGCCCGCGAACGAGACCGCTCACATCCCGGCGTCTACTCTAGCTCGTGGCCAATATCTTCACGGCGGTCCGTTGGCCCTATCACAGCTCTCGCCATCCCAGCCAGCCTGCACTCGCTGATCTGGGTTCATTGTTTCTATTTCCATTCTTCCATAGCGTGAGTAAAAAGTCCCACCCTCACACCCTTCTCACTTCTCCCGCCCTGCGCTCCCGCACTCATGCGAATGCAGCATATCCACTCCCGTCAATCCCTCTGACCGCGCGCCTACTCAAAACCCTCTCCGTCCCACCTCCCCAGACTCCTCTTCTTCTCTCCTCCGATAGCTGGCCTCTCCATTTCTAAATCTACCTTCTTCCTCCCATCATCGCTCGAACTTCCAAAGTCTCCCTCGTTGCGATCTTACTTCAACCTGCACTGCCCCCTCCACTGGTGGTGTCTCTTTGTCAAAAGCATTGTTTAAGGCACTTCTTTCATTTTTTATATCAAACCTACTGCGATGGGCTCTTGTAAGATTCATAAGCACTGCCATCTTACTCAGCGGCATGCAATACTAATACAGACATCACAGCCAGCAAACCCGCCCCACTGCAACTGACAAGAGGACGCACGGCATCCGAGTCGTCAGCGAGCTCTTCACAATCAGCCCTCCAAGTCCCAAGGACACCGCGATTCGCAGAAGCGACGGCAGTTCACTCCCCAATCGACGGCAAAGGGCGATCGCCATTCGACGACCCCCCAGACGCAAACATGTCTGAAGCGAAACCGTCAGATATCGGCTTCGGCTATATCGCAGACAACACGGCGACACGCCATGTTGAGATACAAGTCGGCCCCGCATCTCCCGGCCTCAAGAGCGCCATGAGGGTCCCCGGCACTCCAGCGCGCAAGCTCGAGAACCCATTGAGCCCGACGTTCAGAGAGGAACAGGTCTTGGAGAAGCAGGAGGAGATCACCGAGAAGCAGCAGGCGAAGGACTTGGTACGTTTATGGCTGGCAGAGTCTTTAATGCGGACTGATACTAACGAAACTACAGAAAACAAAGGTCCGCGTGCGAGCAGTCAAGCTGCTCCTCCGTGGTGTAAACTTCGGCTGCAGTCTCATCGTCCTCGCTCTCGTCGGTACCACCATCCACGTCTTCCTGGCCACCAAGAACCTCAAACCACGCAGCGACCTCCCGCCCTGGGCTAGTGGAACGCAAACCTGGCCCCAATACGTCGTCCTCGCTACCGCCTGTGTATCTCTCTTCTTCTGTCTTCTCGTCTTCTGGGCATACTTCCGTGGCGGCCATCGGCGAGCCGAAAAGACAGCTGTCTATTACACTATTTTCGCCGTGGGCTTCTTCTTGTTTAGCATCATCATGTGGGCCGTAGCGGCTGGCATTCTCCAAGGTACACGGAATAGTGGCAACGGAAAAGATATTTGGGGCTGGTCATGCGTCGATAACAAGCGCCGGCAAGCCTTCAACGATGAGATTGACTACCAGCTAGTCTGTCGCATTCAAGTAAGCCCTCCTTCACTCCCCACCCACAGCCAGTCAACTAACAAACCCCAGTCTTGGGCCGTCATCTGCTGCGTGATCGAAGTCGTCGTCGAGACCATCACCATCGCCATCTACGGTGTCATCTTCTACCGCTACTACTCCAAGCGCCAACTCCGCAAGACAATGGACAACCGCGACAAAGCCCGCTCCGACCTCTACCTCGCCCAGCTCCGCACCCAATCCGCCCCCAACACCCCCGGCTTCGGCCCCATGTCCCCCTCCTACAGCACGCACATGAAATCCCCTCGTTTCCCCTCCTCCGCCGCGTTCGCCGCCTCCGCCTCCGACGCCGAAGAGGGCAAAGCCGCACCAGGCACCCGCTTCGTCGACGCCTCGCGCCCCGGCTCCGCCGCCCCCGCAAAGCCATTTGCCCTCCAAGCACCTCCCATCAAGATCCACGCCGCCTCGCCCAAGACGCCGTCTGTGCGCGCCTTCACCCCTCCCGCACTGCCTGCAGAGACGAACGCGGGTCACGCGCCCATCGCGCCGGGGGAGCAGCAGTACGCTTCCGTCCCTATTCCGGGGGCGTACCAGCCGGCGAGCCCGGGACCGGGGCAGGCGACGTTCAATTTTGAGGGGAGCGCGCCGGGACAGGCGGTCACGAGCGAGCATAGGATTGAGAGCCCGCCGAGTAGTCCGAGGTTGCCGCGGCAGGTTCCGCGGTTTGCTTGAGCTACTCTGGTTTTGAGGCTTCTCGATTTTATGGCGTTGGGTTGGGGGTTGGGATGGGATAAATCTTTTTGTATCTAGGGAGTTAGGACTTAAGACTCGATCAGTCATGTTTCTTTTTTATACCTTTTTTTCTTTGTCGTTGTTCCAGTGGGTAGCCAAGGGATATCCATGATGGGTTTATATAATAGGATGATATGAATACAACAGTGCTGTTAAACAAGTAAATACTCTGTGCTGGTGCTTGAATGCGTTTAGTGTGTGGGGGTGGGAAAAATTAGAATTAGCGACGGTGAATTTCGATGAGCCAGCTGGAAATGCACTGATATATTTTTGTAAGATGTAATTATATATATTGAATACATCAACGAGAAACAAACAACTGAAATATCATTGTTGGCGAATAATTCATAATATGGGTGTTGATTTTCCCACCACTTCCCTCCCTCCAAATCTTGGTGATGGTCGAACTTTAACGCAACTCCCAAAACAGTTTAGCGTCGCGGCATCGGAAATCTTGGCGCCCACATCTCACGATTTTATCATGGCGACTAACCACCACGACGGCGAGAACATCGAAACCTCTGACCCCACCTCCTCCGCTCCCACCTCACCACCACCAGACCCTCGAGTTCCTCACACGGTCAACTACTACGAACTCGACAATATGGCGGCTACCCAACAGGTCTTTATCGACGGTACCTTCGAGGATCTTGCCGACGAGCTTGCGGGCTACATCGACAATGTCAAGAAGGTCAACGAGGCAGAGGGCGTCCGCGCCGAGATCAAGCCGCTCCTGGCTGCAAACAAGAAGGACGATGTGCTGAAGAAGCTGGTTACTGCGGCTCCAGCCCTCAACGGCGCGCCCGAGAAGGAGTTCACCGCCGCATACAACCTCCTAGTCTACCTGATCGTCCAGTCGCCCAACGTCAACATGTTCCTGCCAAAAGTGTGCGAGAACCTGTCGAGGCCGATCGTCTCGTCCCCGCTCAACAGCTCGGGACTTGCGCTGTCTGTCCTCACCACGGTCTTCAACCTGCTCGACCCGGAGAACGAGGTCCGATTCAACGTCTTCCAGGCCATCCTTAACCTCGTCAAGAAGAGCGGTCTCTACGAGATGCTCCGCCCACAACTGAAGAAGTTGGATACCTGGATCGAGGAGTGGGATATCGATGAGGAGGACCAGCGCAAGCTCTTTGTGCAGGTCGCAGACGTCGCCGCGGAAGTTGGCGAGAGCGAGTGAGCAGCCCACCTTCCATTTCAAGATCTACCCCGCCATGAAAAATATACTGACCGTCCCCCCCCCTAGGCAATCCTTCCAATACCTCCTCCGCGCCCTGCGCACCTTCGACGCCAAGGACACGGCCTCGCTCAGCACCCCCGAGGCGACAGACCTCACCCTGCGCGCCCTCAAATCCGCCCTCCTCTCCAGCACACACTTCGACTTCCACGACCTGTCGGCGCTGCCGACCATCCAGGCGCTCGCCGACACGCACCCCGTGTGGTCTGAGCTGCTCGAGATTGTGTCCGAGAAGGAGCTCGAGGACTACACCGACTTCTGCGACGAGCACGACACGTTCGTCGAGGACAACGCGCTCGACGCCGACATCCTGCACCGCAAGATGCGTCTCCTGACCCTGGCCTCCCTGGCCGCCTCGACCAGCAGCCGCGAGCTCGAGTACAAGCGCATCGCCAAGACGCTCCAGATCCCCGCCGAGGACGTCGAGATGTGGGTCATCGACGTGATCCGCGCCGGGCTCGTCGAGGGCAAGCTGTCGCAGGAGAAGCAGGTGTTCCTCGTGCACCGCACCACGTACCGCGTCTTCGGCGAGAAGCAGTGGCGCGAGGTGGCCACGCGCCTCGACACCTGGAAGGACTCGCTGCGCAACGTGCTCGAGGTCGTCAGGCGCGAGCGCCAGGCCGCCGAGGCGCAGAAGGAGCGCGAGATCCACGAGGTCGAGCGGAAGGCCCAGGGCGCGAGCGGGATGGGCGCCGGCAGGCGCGTGGGCGGTCGCGATATGATCGAGATGGGCACGGATTAGATGCCGACTGGGGGGCAAAGGGGGGGGGGATTTATCGAGGGCCGCGGGCGGGGTAGTGGACTGCGGGCTGGCGTTGGATGTTTAGATGCGATGCATGGCTGGAAACAGGGATGAATTTGGACGCAAAACAGTAATGATGTCTACTTTTGCATGGGATGCCGGGCGCGGGGATGGGGGTGTCTTGCGGAGACAATCACAATAGTTTCGCGTCCGGTGGAGCATGACCTGGAAAAAAGAATTATTTCTGAAAACTTGTAGCGGACCTCGCTGGATCTCCTCCTGTCCGCCGCCTCGGCTCCGAAATGTATGTTTGTTTTATGAGTTACAGATATGAAATGCTTGTGACTGACGAGTCTATCCGTCTTTGTGTATGTATTACAGCCGCCTGCCCCCCGTCCCTTCTAACCCACAGTCTTAATCGCACAATCCCCATCCATCCCACCTGCACTCCCCCCTCGCAGCACCTAGTTCTTCCCCTTAATCCACGGCGCAATCCCGCTCTTCACATCCTCATACACCTTCTCCGGCTTCTGCGTAGCCTTAACCCTGACCACGCGTCCCTCCTTCTCAAACCGATCCACAACCGGCATACTCGTCTCCACGAAAACCCTAAACCTCTTCCTAATACTCTCGACATTATCATCGGACCTCCCGCTCGTCTCCCCCCTCTTCACCAACCGCTCCATCATCACATCCTCCGGCGCATCAAAGAACAACACAAACGCCGCCTTCACCACCGACTCCTCAAACTTCTCCGCCTGGTCCATCTTCCTCGGAAACCCATCAATCAAGAACTTCCCCTCCCCCCCCGACTTGTCCACCACCTCCGCCATCGCATTCTCGAGCAGCTGCACCGTAACCTCCATCGGCACGATCTTGCCATCGCGGATATACTCCTTGATCAGCTCGCCGAACTCGGAGCCGGGGCGCTCCTGCTCGGCGCGGAGGAGGTCGCCCGCGGAGAGATGAGTGAAGTGGTATTCGTCGACGAGCTTGGCGCATTGCGTGCCCTTGCCTGCGCCGGGGCCGCCGAGGACGAAGACGACGGTTACGTCGGAGGGGGAGAAGCGGGGGGTGTCTTGCTTAGGGGCCGGGAGGCGGGGGGTTTGGGGGTTGGTGATGTCGGGGGTCATGTCTGGAGAGGGAGGAGTTAGTTCGATGCTTCTGGTGTAGTATATAGTTCCGTGTCGCTGCATACACTGGATCTGGGAGAGGAGAAGAGGAGAGAAGCAGATAAGAAGCAACGAGCTTGCAAGCTGGCAGCTACACACGTCATGCAGCCACCACAACCTGTATCACCCTTCGCTTACTCCCAGCCTAATCAAGCCTGCCTCCCTTCCACCCAGCGACGCCTCCAACGGGGACGGGGGGGACATACAAGAACCATCCCTACTTCTGGCCATCAAAATATACGACCCCGTGCCCAGCAGCGTAATCGCCACAAACGGCCACACCTTAAACGGGTTCTGTCCCGGGTTGGGATTCGGGCCCGACTCGCCGGACGCGAAGCGGCGTGCAGCAGGGGCGCGGAGGGTGCGAGATGTTGGGGCGAGGTGGGCGCGCAGAGGGGCGCCGAGGCGCTGCGTGAAGAGGCGGCACATGGGGCGGCACATGGGGCGGGACATGATGGCGAAGGAAGAGGTAGGGACTGTGGGATTGAGTGGTTTGGGAGAGGGAGGTGAAGGTGAGATGAGGTGGTTGTTATTTGGGGATTGAGAAATTTGGTGCATGGGTACCAAGCTTGGGGTGCGTGGTGCGGGATTTTCCGCAACCGGCGTGTGCATGGACTACAACGTGGTTCCTGGTGGAAGGACCCCTGGATGGCGACTCCTTGAAATAGTAACAAATTTAACACTGGAAGGGGTTCCAATGTGCCCATTCAGGGCTTCTTGTATCTATTTCGACACTCGCATCAAACCAATCCATAATATGGGGAATATTCAATATTTAAATGTCCATTTATTCATCAACCCCTATAACTAATTTACACACACCCCATCCTCATTCATCATCACAATCCCTTCATCGTAGAAAAAATCAAACAAATCGCAAAACCCCAATTCACTCCCCACCTCCTTCAAACATCTGTCATCCACAAAACTAACTATGCATTCCCAAAACTGAAGAAAAAAAATATCCAAAACAAATAAATGGCAGAAAAATAAATAGCAACTGGCACAACAGGGTATAAGCTCATAAAAAGGTAAAAAAATCCGCCCAACCATGCGGCGCGGGCGGGTGCGCGCGGTTTTGGCGACGGGGACGGGGGGCCAGATTAATGTACATGTGTGTGTCCGACTTTCATGTATAGACGTTCCGCTATTATTAAGGAATTATAATGCGTGTTTTCCGATCTCGTGCTGGTCATTAGAGAAGGCGGGTGGCGGCTCGGCCGCGGATCCAGTCCGTGGGCCATAGCCAGCTAGCCGATGACGATTTCTGTGTCGTGGGTGGATTAATCGAAGAAGGATTCTTCGTCTACCAAACCTTCAGTATGGCCGTCAGTGGGTGCATGCGTGGAGAGAGTGGTTCTGTCGGTGGGCTACTCACGGTTGTTTCGAAGTCTGTCCTGGTTTGGCTTCTTCTGGCCCATGTTCATGCCGAGCAGTGAGCTCTCTCGACGCTTCTGCTTCGACGATTGGCCGTTGGGGTTGAGGTTGGTCTCGTTGCCGTATTGCCTGTTATAGGCTGCATTCCCATTGCTGTATTGGTCGTATGCCGGCCCTCCAACTGTCTGCCCTGTAGCCCCATATTCAGGCCCTCCGAGGGTAGGTTGAGCGTACTGGCTTTCGTATGACGGCTGCAGAGGAGTGAAGCCCGTGTCGTAGGCGATTTTATTTGGCTGAGCAGGTAGAGGGAAGGATGGAGGCGGACCGCGAGGGAATGACGCCTGATTATAAGATGGAGTTGGAAGGTCCTGGAAGTGCTGCTTTCTTGGAGAGCGTATGTCTTCCGGGGTCAATGGCGGTGCCGTTAGGGTGACCTCGACTGGTTTATGGTCGAATTGCTGTGGTTCAGATTCGAAGATGCCGTCGTATTTCTGGAGGAAGAGAGCCAAGACAGGAGCTGGGATATTCAGCGTAGGAGAGAATACAATCCCCACGTTACGGACTGTCATCTTGTTGACATCGGAGTGGTTGATGATGTTGATGAGGAAGGCGGACAGATAGCGCAGGAGCATATTATTGACCTTGGGGAGTTTGTGGACAAGTCCATTCAAAGCCGCCACCTTGTCATCAACATCGTGGATCTCCGTCACAGAAAGGAAATCCAGATGGAGTTCTCTTGTGAGTATCGTTGTTGGCAGTTCGCGGAGGTACAGCTTCAACAAAGACGCAACAGCATGGATGTCATAATACTGCTCATCTGTGATCAAGTTGACATCGCCTTCGGTATTGAAGCGTTCACGAAGCGCCTTAATCACAACATTGGACCCACTCAGCCTGAAGATACCCTCCTCCGAAGATGCGTTCTTGTTGTCAAGGTACTCGACGCAACGGTAGACAACAGCGGGAAGCTCAACGTTCACGTCGGCAGGGTGGCTGTATTTAACAGCTTCTGCCAATGGTGCTCCGAAAACCGCGCGGATAGGGCCATGCTGCTCGTAAGATAACTGCGACAGGTTGGACGTCTCGATGTGGTCTTGTGATTCCGACGAAGGCCTTGGCTTGCTACCAAATCCGAAAAAGCTGCGCTTCTTTTGAGTTTTCTTGTCATCGATCGGCGCGAGAGTTGTCTGCTTATTACCCCAGTGGCTCGCGTCTTGGATGACGGTAAGATTCTTGGGGGCCGAGATAGCTATGGCCGACTGAGGGTGAGCCATCTGGCTTGAGAAATCTTTCTCGTGGCCTTGCGAAGGTGGCGATGGAGTATCGTTGCTCTTGTACCGGTCATCCTTTTCGTCATACATTGGCGGTGGGGTTTCGGTGGTTTTGCGTCTCGGATGCACGCCACGAGGAACCTGACCAGCCACGGTGGCTTCATAAGGCATAGCGCGCAGGAGTTCATCGTCTGCTTCAGCTATAGTTTGCCCCTTTCCTTGAGCATGCATCTTCTTCTTAGAAGTCGAGCCGGTAGTGTGGCTAGACGTTGCAGAGTCATTGCGAGCGTGGTGAACAGTTTCAGGCCCCTCATCATCGGAATCCTGGTACTCGACATACTGTACAAGGGCCTCTACCCACTCATCGCGCTCCTGGTCACTTTCCGCGCAGAGGACATGCCTAACTAGACTCGACGAATCTTTGCGCTTCGGTTCGAGGATCAGGAAAGCATGTCGATACTGGTTATCGGCATCGTCTGCCTGACTGTCTTGCTGGTGTTGCTGCTGCTTGCCAATCTTGGAGCTCTGCAGCTTGATCGCACCGAGATGGGCGCCGCCAGGAGCCTCGTAATACTTAAGAATAGGTCCGTCCAGGACGAAGAACCGTGCTTTCCAACCACCAAAATTCTTGCCTCTCTTCGTGAGGTATCCATTCTTAACGGGCCTACCACCTGGCCCCATTTTCGTTGGGCTCTCGCTCTTGGCGTCAGTATGGACCAATGAATCCGTTGAGTTTGGTTCCAGGGTGTTAGTTGACAGGTACTGGCAAATATGCAGCGCCCGCGCCGTGTCCATGGGTGTATTCAGAATGTCATCGACATATTTGTCGAGGGCAGTTCTCCGAGCATCGATCTTGGCAGGTGCGTGTCCATTAAACAAAGATTTCTCAGGAAGCCTAACACTGCTGAAGGCGTTCGATTTCTTGAGCTCCTGGTCAAGTTGGTGTAGGGATGTCGAGTCTTTCTCCACTCTCCACAGCTCTTGACCGTTAGATCTGCCAAACACAGCAAGCGTGAAAACTGGGTCTTCGTCCCCCTTACTTGGAAACATCATGCTCACCCGAGATGGCTTCAATCGAGAAGAAGCGACTCGAACGTCGATGGAAGGAAGTGCATTGGGAGGTAAGAGGAGATCTGGGTATTCATCCGTGACAAATCCTCGGAAAATTTCAACAGAGTCGGAGGATTCCGAGAGGCTGTTGTATCGAGTCTCTTTCAACGGTGGATCCTGCTCTTCCACGGCAAGTTTCGAGATTTGCAAGGGCCTTGGTGACACCAGTTCCATCTGGCCAAACTTTGACAACATGCCTGGCGATGCCATTGACATTGGCGTGTTTGGTGGAAGGGGGATCGGCTGTCGCGGTGCTCGAGGAGAAAGGGGCATTGCCGGGAACGCACCCATTCCTCTTGGTGACAACGGTGGTGACGCCATGGACGAAGACTGTGAGTCTCCATCACGTGGGTTTCGTGGCAGTGCCATATGCACGCCTCCCATCGGTCTCGGGCTTGAAGGAAGCCCTGGGCTCATCGGTGGTGGAGAGATGAAAGTTCGAGATATGGTCTCCTGTTGCACTTCGGAACTGCCCGATGAATTTAAGATGCCCGCTAGAGAGCCGGCATTGGAGTCTGGTGGAGACAAGTGCCTCTCGCGCATGTCCGGCGGGCTGATCTGTACGGCCTGTCGGATAGCTGGCAAAGGTTCCTGAGGCGGTTTATCCTTGTTTGTGGATGTGGAAGGTCTCGATTTGCTCTTCTTGGACAGACTTCTCGCTTCTGCGTCTCTCATAGCAGCTACTTCCCTCTCTCTATCGTCTTCCTCTCTCGTCTTGCGGCGCCCTCTGTCGTTGAAAATGGGGATTTCATCAACCTCAAGCAAATCGTCATAGTCAGAATCGAGTTCATCTCCCGAATCTGCCTGGTGCAAATGCGAGCTGGTATTTGGCTGCTTGCCAAGATTCAGCGGTGCTGGCGGAGGTTTCCGTGGAGGTGGCATGTTTGCTCGCCCTTGGTCTTTCGCCGGAGAAGCGCTAACTACATTGACTGTTGGGGCCTGCATTGAACTAGGTCCGGCCTTGGTATCTGCCTTGGGAGGTGGCCTGGCTGGGAGGCTTCTTGAAGGTGGCACTGAAGCGTTATATGGCATCTCGCGACCCATCTCGGGGCTCTTGCGTTGCTGCTGACCCGATCCAAAGCCTTGGGGTTGCGCATCGGCATTGTAGTTGTTCAGGGCATGTGACGAAGGATCTGGCATCTTGTGCTCGGCATCTACCATGTTAGGTAGAGTCGGGTTCTGTGCTGTGGCCAGGTTTGCTGGTGGTGTAACGGGATACGGCGCCAAAGCAACGTCAATTGGCGAATGCTCTGGCTCGTCGTGACCCTCGTGAGACTCCCTCAGCCCCGCAGATACCAGCGCTCCTACATTGCCGCCCTTCGGTCCTTCCGGGCTTCGCGGGCTTGGAGAAGACTTGCCCGCCGAACTTTCGGCAACGGAACCCTTGCTGGGCTCGCCCGCTGTGATTGCCTGCAGGCTTTCCTTCATCTTCTTGCGATAGCGCTCCTTGTCTTTCAATGCGCGCTCCAGATCCTTGTTCAGGCCCAGTATCATCGCCCTTTGCTTATCAACTAGCCGCCATAGTTGTGTATTTTGCGCCGTCTGAGACTGCTTCTCTTTGAGGAGATACTGAATGACTGCCTCGGGAGATCCGGCCGTTTGTATCAAGTTCGCGATATCTGGAGACTCTCCGCGAGCTTGCGCATCTTGCGACGTCTTGTGTGAATGCATGGAGGAGATCGCAGAATCGATTGACGATGTTCGAGGGACTCCGCGCGCCATTGTCGCTCGATGCTCGGGAACGGCAGCCATATGAGGCGGTGTCGCGGCGGTTGACCGTCCACCTAGCTTCGCCGTGGAGGTTGGGTCGGAGACGCTTCTCGAGGAAGCATTCGATAGAGTCGGAGCCTGCACAGGTCTAGCAAACAGTTAGTGGCTGTCAACGCGAGAGCAATAGGCAAAACGACATACCTAGGTCTTCCTCCCGTTGATGTAGGACTCGCGGGCGCGTCTTCTGAGTCGTAGAAACTCTTCTCAGAGGCCAGAAGATCGTCCAGACGTTCCTTGGGGGATCGAGGCTCGTCTCCCCTCCGAGACGTATACCGCACCGTTTCTACCGTGCGCGACTGCTCTTCGATTGACGGTCTCGAGAAGCCAGACTTCGTAGGTGTCGTGGTCGCGTGGTTCGGGTTCGCGGACGTGCTCGTCTGTAACGGACTCGGGGTTGTCTTGTGATGCGTCCTGTCCAAATGCGTCGTAAGTAAGAGGGGGGAAATCTTTGACGCCGGCCACAACGTACCTATAACCAGTATCCGATAACGACGACGGACTCCCTTGAGAATTGCCTGCTGAAGACTGAGGTATTGTTCGTCCTACTGTGGGGCTGTCCTGGACTGGAAAGTTGTAGGTATCAGAGGGTCCATCTCTGAATTGCAAATGCTGCGACATCGCCCAGCGAATAGGACCTGGATTGCGGTATGCGGACCGATGAACAAGGCAAAACCACCAATGGGCCAGTGGCTCCAGCCAAAGCTCGGCGGTTTAGACCAGCGAAGAGGGATCGTGGCGGCTGATGTCGATGCGATGGGGGTTAGAGGTTTCGAGATGTTCTGGGGTAACCCTGAGAATTGTCGCACATCCAGCAGAGGCCACTGCTATTTCAGGCGGCGACAACGAGCATATAGAGGTCGACTCGACAGATTAGGGCAAAAGAAAACGGTCGCAGAGATGATCGTATCGGCAGTCGATGCTGAGTGGAATTAAGATGAACAAGCAATTGGGATATTAGAGCGGCCAATATGTAGGCATATACAAGCCGGTATTATGAGGTGCCGAAATGCAGGGGTAACCAGAGTATACCGAGTACGTCGAAAGAGGCTGGTCGGGCTGGTCAGGAGTGCAATAGAACAAATATTACTATTTATTATGGTATAGCGATCCCTCGTACTTGCACGAAGAGTAAAGGCAAAATTCAGGTATCAGGTATAGTCGTTGGGAGATCGTGGAAATAATCGTAGGAGTAATCGTAGGAATATCGTGAACGGGAAAGAAGGAATTTAGGTAGAGTTTAAGAGTTACTAGAGTGGTACGAAGTACCTTTTCTGAAAGGAATATTGGTATGGGGGGTGTGGTGAAGCCGCCGGTACTCCACAGATTGTGGATGGCACAGTATGTACAGACAGTACAGATGGAGCGTGCAGAGTACATACAGCAAGGCGGCGGCACCGTACAACAAACTTACAACAAGCACCAACAAGAACATCAAGAATATCAAGAATATTAAGAACATGGCGTCTGGCTCACGGTTTGAGTAACATTGTGCTCTACAGTACACTGCACTCTAACACTCCACTCCACTGTATTATACTCCACCTTGGTGGCCCTCAGCGTCTAGAGTACAGAGACAACGGTTTGATTGTCACCAGACTAGACACTAGACAGTATTACATGCACTGTACTGTGTGTATACTACTGTTGCTGGGATGAAGGCGAGCACGAATATACTCTACTATACGGAGTACAGTGTATGCAATCCAACACCTCTCTTTGAAACACTTCTAATATATTGCTACTCCTGTTCTCGTTTCTTATATTGTACGTACGTACAGTACTCATGTGCCACAAGAGTAGTACTTTGCTGTTTTATACCTTGCCGCTTCACCCTGTGAATGTGAGGGGGGACGATTGATATGAAGTAATAGTAGTGGGGGATGGCGGCCAACTGCTTGTGTGTGTGTGAGAGAGAGTGTGAGTATGTGTGTGCAGGGACTGTCTCTTCTCGCGTGGCCGTGAGACCCATCAGTCAAAGACCGCCTAGAAATTGGCAGTTCATGTTGGCGGTTCGTGGCGCCCATGAAGCCCATGAAGCCCATCGAGCCCAAAGATGAAGTTTGTTCAGACAGGGTATCGACCGGTAGCCAATACTCTATGCCCGAGTACAGTGCCGATGATAAGAAGCGGCTGACTTTCAAGAAAAGGCAAAAGGAAAGACGCCCATTGGACCAGCTTGGGAAAACCTTTTCGTTTTCCTCACCCTCCTTTGAGTTTTGTTATGGTGATCATGTTCTCCGTCGTCATCTTTCGCCGCCGCCCTGGCCCACAAGAATGAGATTTGTATGACCTTACTCCCATGGCCAAGTGGTTCGTGGAGCTCTCAACAGGTCGCTCCACCGATTGGCGCCAACACTGTGAGGGCTGCCATGATCCCCGTCACTACCCACCCAATCAAGCGACATATGGGCCTCCCCAGACCTTAGCCCAGATCGTCGAGGAATGGCGCTGGTTGACCTGAGAGCCAGTGAACCACAATTGGGCTGGGAGTCTAATATTCACACGTTAGTAAACTGACAGTACTATGGTAATGGTAAGACCATCCCGTGCGTAAGACACTGCCCATCACCCGATACCGTAGTCTGTAATCGCGGCCATCGTCGCTCCCACGCTTTTCAATGTCTCACCTGTGGTCGAGAATCAAGACAGGAACCCATGTGCTGCTAAAAATCGAACCGTGCTTCCAGCCGAGCCGGTGATGAGAACGCAAGCCCTGTAGCCCCCTGGCTTCCTGCTGTGGCTTGCCCCTATCCCTATATTGCCGCTACTAATCGCCATATGCACATCATCGCCTCGTACCCCTTTTGTCCTCTACCACCCCGCAAATGGTAACTGGGTCGGTATTCATAGCGCGTACCGACATGGACAGCACATGCAAAAAGAGATATGCACTGTTGGACAAATCCGGCAGTGTGGCCCCAGCCCTTGGACCCCGCCCTGGTTATCGGTGGCTTGCGCGCCACTCAGCTGAGAACACCACGTTTCCATCGTTCATACCAAACATAGTTAATGCTGCACTATACTGAAGGCTGAGATAATTCACTGATGTGTTGTCGTCAGTGGAGATGACATGGCTGCCACACTCTCCACACTTGTCTTGGGCCGCGCTGAGCTGAGACTGATGGTACTGTAAGTGCTTCCCAGCCGCGTTTCTTCAACGCGAGTACGGTACACGCGCAGGCTGCAGTGCGGTAAGATAAGCTGATGGAGCGAACGATTTCGACGAGGGGGGTTTCACGTAGTAGGAAATAGTCAGCCGAAGTCCCGGATACGAAACAATCTGATGATACGGTATCAGATCAAGGCCTCATCTTCCCGGAAGAGCGGTGTGGTTGTGGAAATGAAATGAACGCCCATCCTTTCGTCTAGAATTCCGATAGCTAATCTCCCATTGACGCTGGGGATTGACGGCTAAATGACCACGACGGTCGTTGAAACAAAGACCAGTGCTTAATTAGCAATTAACAATTAGCCATCCCCATCTACCACCATCTCGTCGCCTCCTCACACGTCCCAGGTTCGAGTCTGACCAAGGTGCTGCACTTCACAACCTGTAGACCATAGAGCATCGTCTCCGAGCGCACAGTCAGTAACACACACACCGCACCATTCATCCGAAGTCCAGCACCAGCAACTTCACCTCCAAGCTCCAAGCTCCAGGCCCAGACCCGTCCAGGAGCACAAAAAGTAAAAATATCCCAAATTACACGGATAGCCACCACCATCACCCCCAACCCCCTCGACACGCTCTCCCCACCCCCAAAACCCGCACAGGGCACTCATGTAAGGCCCCGCGCTCTCTAACCCGCTTTCACACCAGCCTGCACCGTGCACCTGTTACATCGCGTCCAGCGGCTACGCACCTGGGCGGGACATGCGGTACGAACGTGACAGGCGGGTCGGGGAACGGCGGAGAGATTCTAGAGCACTCCCAGACATCCATATCAAACATCCACACGCAGTTCACTTCTCATCGGTTCGATGTCAACGGGAGCTTTGGTTTTGCCAGACGTCGAGAGAGGCAGGCGGCAAGTCAAACACTCGCTGCCGTCGTTACAGGTATAAACAGTGAGGAAACCGCCATATCTGCTGCCTGCCTGTGCGGATCCCCCTGGTTCCGTGGTTATGATTTGCATTCCCCTCCATGCAATAGAGATGGTCCGAAACAACCTCATAAATGTCACATGATTCCCCCCCAAGCTTCATGACTGTGCCAGCTCCTCCCAAATCATACCATAGCATGCACCCCGTGTTCTCCAGCCGGATCTACATAGCACTACCCCCCAACCATCACCTATCCAAAAATCCCAAAGCCACACCCCATGGCCCACCTGCACTACACAGCACCGCTCCCGTCCGCCACCAAATGCCCCTCCAGACTGACACCAGGCAGTCCACACCAGACCAGGCCAGTCCTTCACGCAATCCATCTCCATCCCACCTCCCATCCCACGCACAGCAACCTCCCTCTCCTCCAAACCACGGCCGTCGGCTCCTCCGCATCCCGCGTCCGTGCCATGGCGCCACTCTGAAACACACGCACGCATGGTGCGGGGTGTCTCGCAGACCACGGCCGGGAATGGGGCATTCCATTCCAGCACGCCGTGGTCATCGCGGCGGGGCATGGCACAGAGGTCTATTTGTGGTCTCGAGACACGTGGGGGCTTCTGGTGAGAAGGGGAGGGGCTAGTGGAGCTGGAAAACCGGGCATGGAATGTGGCAGGATTGTATAATGCGACATTGTCTAGTGATGGATTGTCTGTTTTGTTTTGTTCTGTTCTGTTCTGTTTGTTGGGGTATAATGATATGCCTAACCGTCCCCATCTTAGCCTTCTTTCCTCCATCCCATCTCCCTTCGGAAGCCGTATGTATAGCTAGCTTCCAGCAATAGAACGCCCGCATCGGGGCCAAGCAATCGGCTCACTTCCCCCTCAGCTCACCCAGCGCAGCTATATCAGCCAGAAAGCGACGGGCACTTGCACCCACTACCTCCTTAACACAGAATTCCACGTCGCTATCCAAGATAGCTGATAGTCCGAGTTGCAGTCCATCTAGAACATCCCAATACATAACTTTTGGGCCGTCTATAACGGGGGGTGCTAATGGCGGTGCTAGATCCGGGACAGCTTTGTGGAAGGCGAAAGATGGGGGGTTGTTGGACTCGATGCCGATGTGTTGGTGGTTCGATGATTATGGGTGATATCGCGTTTGACAGGATCGCCGGTTCTCAGCCCGGATTCAGGAAGTGCTGGGTGTTCGAAGAAGTGAGCACCTTGTAGACCAGCAATGGAGATGCCTGTGCTATTGGCATAGATAGAGGGCTCTCTCAGCGATGGAAGAAGGAATGGCGTACACACTGCTTCAGATGGCCTTGCCAAACTCGGCCCTTCTCGTTGAGTACGGTGAAGTATAGTCGGGGAGACTCGGTCCATAACCGTCAGCTGTGTTGGGGGGCTCTTGTAGAGACATGGTTGAAGCGAGTTTGCATTATTTCCATTTCGAACTTCTGGATTTCGGAGCCATGTGAGGATCTCCCTTGTCAAGATATGCTGTCGATGGATTTCCGCACTATTCTCCGAAAAGGTGGGATCTTTGGTATCTGTATACTTGGCTGGGAGTTCAGCGGCTGTTGCGAATGATATAGGCCTAGTAGGGGGTTCTGGAGGCACGTCGCCGGTATGTTCCTCAGTTGAGTCTACTCTCAGGGGCTGTTTGACAGCTTCTATCTGTCTTCTGGGTGGCCTCAAAATGACATGAATCGATCTTCTCTGGTCCTTAAATGCTGCCGCTACTTTCACAGCACGAAAAGACCCCCGGAGTGGCCAAAACTGATGCAACGTGCGGATAGAGCCTGGGGCGTTGACAGGGCCTTTTGACCCCAGCCCTTTTCTAGTCAATGGTCGACCTAGCTTTCGTTTCCTTCGCACGCGGCGACTAGATGTGCGAGTTGGAATTGACACCGTTTCAGGTCTTGCTCCATACGTATTCAGCGCCTTATCTTTACATGGATGGCTCAGCCCATTTTGGTTCCCGAAGCTCTCTGGTAAAGCCTCTTTGAATATGACTGCCGCATCGAGGCCGCTTGAGACTGCATGTTTTGTCGCTGGTAGATGCAGCGTTCTCTTTATGGGCAACTGTGGACAATAGTCCTGGCTTGACTCGGGTTGTGAATGCTGATATTGAATAGAGAGGCAGTTGATATTGGCTGTTGGCCGCACGTCCTCCTCTCCGAATCTTCCATTCGCAATTCGATTTCTTAACAAAGACTTCTGTGTGCCATCCCTACAGCAAATACAACCCCCCAGAACGTTTGATTGTGCGGCCCAACGCGCGGTGACGCTCCCAGAACGTTGCCAATCCTGGGAACGGTGTGCGCCTTTGAGCTATGTATTGCCTGCGGGCACTCGTCTGCCTTATAGATCCAGTTAGAATCGGTATTTGTGAGTGCTGTGCAATTCCGTGTGGGGATGCATGGTCCGTTCCATGGCTAGATATCGATCGAAGGCGGATCAGGCCGAAACGAAGAAAGCCTTTCCAGTGAGCGTTTGGCGGCAACATTATGTAGCGATGTGTGCGATATCGATAATGTTGCCTTCAGGTCTTGATCCCGCTCCGAATCGGAAGATATGCCAGCCATCGTGCATCACGGCAGTCCCGGTCGCTCTTGCCTCCATTGTTCCCTTTGTCAATCTAATGCGCGTCGGGGACCCATCTTGGGTATCAAAGAGCCAGATCATACGTCTACGACTCTATCGAATGTCTTTGATACCTGGTGAAGAATATATCTCCAATTGTCGATTCCCCTTCCTTAAGAGGTATTCGATCGCGCTGAAATCTTTCTTGTTGAGGCCAATGTTCTTTTCGAACTCGTGTCTACATCGTTCGGTTAGCGCCAATTGCAGCTCGAGAGATACTGGGGAGCTTGGTCATACCTAGCATACTTCTCGAAATGCATCTTTGTCTCCTTGTGAACTTTGTCAGCGAATTGAGCTCGCACGACCTTGCCGAGGTACACATACGGCGGGTTTCTTCCTGCTTTCCCGCAGGCATTTTCTATAGAGTGCCAAGGCCTCTTTCTGTAACCCGGAGAGCCTCATTTGGCACAATGTGTTCTCAAGAATATACGAGATGCGAATTGATTCGACGGATAGAATGTTCAGAGAACTTTTGGACAGCTGTCGACTCAATCTTAAGTTTCGGGATATTTCTTCATTCGTGGAAAGCTAGAGGCCGTGTGATTCCGCAGATCCGCAGCCGATGGGCAGGGGTATCGATTTTGCGGGGATGTACCGTTGGAGATCTGCCGTTGGGGTAACTGCGGGACAACCGTGGGGGATATATCAAATGGGGGTCGGAAATACTTAAGAGACTGGCTCCGGTTTGGTTTACGATGTAGACACAGCAAAAATGCTGGACTTCTCATGGTTTAAACTCCGGAAGCAAGAGAACCGAAAACCGGCGATGTCATCATCCTTTACCGTACGTCAGCGGTCACCATGCACTTTCCATTCTCATATTTAGCTTCTGGATGCTAACACTCTCTCCAGCGTCTCGTCCGATTTCTGGCCACGGATGGCCGGACTTATTATGGAGATGCCATTCTACCCTCCGGCGTGACGGATCTTGCTAAGACCAAGCAAGCCAGAATTATTGAAGGCTCCATCTTTGGGAATTATAAAATAACCAACAAGATAGTCGACATCAAACGACTCCTGACACCCCTAGCACTCGAGGATGTCCGAACAGTCCGCTGCTTGGGGCTCAATTATGAAAAACACGCCAGGGAGTCAAATTTGCCACTCCCAGAATATCCCGTCTTGTTTTACAAGCCAGTAACCTCTCTTACTGGCCACTTGGACCCTATCCCGATCCATCCCCAGGCTCAAGTGGGAGAGGGCCTAGATTATGAAGGGGAAATGGTCATTGTCATAGGGAAACCTTGCGCCGATGTCTCCGAGTCAGAGGCCTTGGACTATATCCTTGGTTATGCTGTCGGGAACGATGTTTCTCACCGCGACTGGCAGCTTAAGTACGGAGGCGGGCAATGGGGAATCGGCAAAGGCTTTGATGGATGGGGGCCTTTCGGGCCAGGAATCGTGAGCAACAAGGTCATTGGAAACCCTCAAGCGCTGCGGATCAGCACAAAGGTGAATGGGAAGACCGTCCAGGATGATAGTACAGACGATATGATTTTTGGAATTGCGAAGTCGATCGCATTCCTAAGCATGGGAACCACTTTACTTCCCGGAGACGTGATTTTCACTGGAACGTGAGTACTGCCTTTCCTGCTTGATCCTTTGTTTAAAGCGACCTTTGCTTACGGCAGATAGGCCCTCCGGTGTTGGAATGGGAATGAATCCTCAGTGCTGGCTGAAGGATGGTGATGTTGTCGAAGTCCATCTAGAGAACGTCGGAACTTGCTCAAACACGGTGCGGTTCGACAAGCCAACGGCAAAACTCTGATGTGCTTTTGGATAGCTTGACGTTCATTTCATGGGAGGTTTATGGATAGAAACACGGTATTGGATTATACCCGTACAGTAGAAATATATAGCCGCCAACCCTTGGTTGACTCAATGCATTGCCGTTCCAATGCTCATTGCGCCAGGTCTGAAGTAGAGTTCATAAATCATTAAATTTTGGTTCATTCTATCTGTATTCATCAGTCAAAGGGAATCCTTCTCAATCCCTCACCGCCACCTCTTCTCTTCATCTCTTGCGCCGCAGCCACACTGCTCGGAACTTTGATTCCGCAGCAATCGCCCCAGCTGTTCATCTGATGCACATGCTTCATGCCATCCACCATGACCACAACCTCTCCGCCTTCGGCATCCTCGCCTTCTTCAGGTAGGCCTAGATCCTCTTCACGGTTCATCTCTTCCACCGCTGGCACGAGCGATCCAAACATGAAGTGCTGCATCACAGGCAGCTTCTTCAAGACTTCGGCGACAAACATCCGCTTCATGCCATCCAACACCTTCTCCCAGGATTTAGCAGCTGATATGTCATCCAGCATCGGTGAGTGCCATCGCAGGCCCTCTACATTCTTGACGCTATTGACAAAAGCTACCTGGTTGAGGTATAGGTAATCCGTGCCATACTCCTCGAGAATAATGTTTTGGTGGATGGAAAGTGGGCGGATGAAAGGATGGTGGAGCAGCTGGCTTGCGCCGAAGAGGAAGGGCAGGAATTGGTAGTCGTCAAGACCCCAGACTCCATGAGAGCCAGCGGGCTCGAGGTAATATGTAGATTGGATATGGCGCATAAGCGTTAGGTATTTAGTGAACACCTTCAGCACCAAGTGTTGGAAGTCGTCGGGTGTGATTATGGATAGCTGGTACAGGCAGAGGAGCCAAACTATAAAGTTCAGCTCATGGCCTGACCCGTAGTCAATGCGTGTGCGGTTGCCGAATGACTGGAGGAAATATGTTGAGACTTCTGTTATCGCTTTCTCGTCGGACATGCCTAGCTTCTTGTGCCACGCAGTGTGTTCCTTCGCAGTTAGGTCGACGAAGTCCCGGAAACCCCTGTTACCAAAACGAGAGTCGCCTTGCTCATCGGCTGGGCTGCGTGATATTACATCTTCGACATTGTCGAGTATGTCAAGTATGCTCTGGACTACAGGACTAGGCGTCTTTTTGGAGACTGCGGATATTGGTGTGTCGACTACAGCATCTGCAAGGCCGAAGACGAAGGCAACCAGAAGGTCGTGTGTAGGCGAGGCCAGGAATAAGTCGTGGTCTTTCTTAGACAATATACGGCGCCTAGGCTTTGTGAATTCTAATGCTGATGTATCGGGGGGTGGAGGAAGCGGTGGCGTTTCCGGGACTGGGAGGGGGTTCGCGGGTGGCGCTTGTCGACGTTTAGACTGTAGCTTTGGGATACGATCTCTGAGGTTTGGGATGCTCGCAGCCTGCGCCTCTTTTGGTGTGTCAGTAGTTGCAGGCATCTTGACCATATGAAATAGTTTATAGGTTTGTGGTTGTGTTGATGAAGAGAGCTGTATTGCCCTCACACACAATATCCTGCAAGGCTGAGGAGCTGGAGCTAAGACGCGGGGTGTCCCGCATTTTAGTGTCATTTTCCACAGCCGTATCAAAAAGTCACCGAGACGAAACAATCAACTTCATCAAGCCCCAATATTCTACGCCGCGCGACATAGACACCATGTCATCTTCTAAAGAACCCAGCGCAATCTTGTCGCATCTCCATAGCACAGATGGTTCTGCGACATTTTCACAAAACGGATATACGATCATAGGCGCTGTCAACGGTCCAATCGAAGTTCAGCGCCGCGATGAGCTTCCTGAAGAAGCTGCCATCGATGTCATCGTACGGCCAGCGGCTGGGGTAGGAACCACTCGTGAGAGGCATTTAGAGTCAATCATTGAGCGTACCTTGCGACAAATCGTATTGATTAGCAACTTCCCTCGGACGTTGATTCAAGTTACTCTCCAAGTAACGAGCACACCTCCAGACGAGACGGCGACTTCCAAATCCATCCAGACTTCTTCGGTATTTCTCACTCGCCCAACCTCTGTGATTGCATTGTCTAACATTTTCCCTCTGCAGACTCTACCTATCTTGCCCGCATTACTCCAAACCGCAATCCTGGCCCTCCTCTCCGCCGCCATCCCACTTTCCACCTCTTTGACTGCAACCTTCCTCGCCATCTCTGAAAAAGGAAAGATTATTCAAAACCCCAGTCTTCTCGAAACCCAAACCGCGCAATCTATACACGTATTAGCGTTCACCTCGCATGCCGAACCCCTCGTCATCGAGAGCCAAGGCTCCTTTACGCCGGCTCAGTGGGACGAAGTCTGTATTCAGGCAGAAAAGATCTGCTGTGGCTCGGCCGACCCCGACGCCATGGTTGACGAAGGCGAGGAAGGTGGAATGATGCAATTTGTTCAGACTGTTGTTGAAGAGAAGGTCGACAAAGATATGGCATGGAGAACGTGATGAGGGACCCTGAGAACCTTCGTCTCACAATAAAGTTCACGGCGAGGAACCACAACTACAGCCCTGCTCCAAGTGAAGCAAAGGGCAGGCAATGGAGCCGAAATGTTCTTCAGGCCCAAGAATGGGAAGCTGCAACCTATTGTGGCTCACATAGCACTCTCAGCTCGGCCCTCGAGTCGTCGCGTTACGGTTGTCAATTAGGACGGTTTAAGACAAAGGTGGCCCGCAGGAAAGTAAGCTGACGTGGCGGGCAATCAACAAGATACACATGATGTGTTGTCTTGAGAAGGAAGGAGCATTATGCTACGAGCGAATGCCAAGATATAAGAAACCTCGCCGAATTGTTTTGCTCCATCAGTGGCACTGTCTCCTCATGCCACTCCCAAACCTCCGCATTCATGCATTGCTACTTCGTTGCTGTGAATCTTGCCATCGTACGACCCAGCCGCAAAGGTAAAACAATCCTACCGTAAGAGCCTCTTCGCGCTCCCTGCCCTCCCTGCCCTTATTTGTGGGAACCAGCTGTCAATCCCAGCGCGCCGCTCCCAAGCTGCAATGCAGCCGCCACCCTATCTACCGAAACAGAGGAAGCAGCTTGCATATCCGCCACGGACAAGCTGTCAGTTGCTAGTATGGGGCTCTATCAAACGTGACACTGGTGGGGGTGTTTCAGGGGTTCGTGTCGTTTCAGATCGTCTGCGTTCGGGCGACGCGCCGACAGCCTAGTGAGCAAGAAGGGACGACATTATGCCATTATTATCAGGGTATGTGGGTGAGTCTGGGGAACAACATTTCTATCCAACATATATCACGCTTTATGAATCAGTAATGGGGTGAAATAGCTTGCCCCTATGAAGTCGCTACACAGGGAAGCCGCCGTAGATAAGCCGACGGTTTCGCCCCGTTGATGGAGCTCCAGCCTGCGGAATCCCAGCGCCTAGAGGACCAGGAGGCTTGTTACAGAGAAGTGGGGAATTTTGGGGCGAGACGAGACAGCTTCGGCCTCCAAGACGCGGAGGAAGAGGTCGAGGGGAGGCGTGTCCTAACAACACCCCCGTGGTGTTCGACTTGGCGCGCGGCTTCAGCTATCAGTGTGCAATAGTTGTTACATTGATACGTGTACCGACTACCGTCTGTGACGAGAGTGAAGCACGTTGGATCTATCCACGACGCTGCCTCCTCGGCCTCTTTAGGTTGGCTGTTGGGGTCCAGTTGTGACGGTCTCTAGCGTTGGATGTTGGGGTCTAGTTGTGACAGGTGCCATATTGGACGGCAAATATAGAGCTGGCCGCGGACGTATCACCACGACTAAGATCCATTCCCTAACCGGCCATTCCTATAGGTGCCGTGGAGTTGTGATGGATTGAGGCGCCGTCACAGTTGTGGGATCGCCTTCAAGGTCCCAGGCCTGGGACGAGTTACATCGCGGCGAGCTGAAGACTCTCACCAGTACATGCTTTCCTCCGCGGCAGGTTAGAAGGATGGCACGTTCCCCACCGGCCTCTTTCATTCGTATGCTCCTCCGCCATACACCGTCGTAACGCGCACGTATACCGCAGCGCTCGAAACACTCGCGGCGCATTCGCTCGCCTGTCGAGTCCAGAGCAAGTCCCCCCGTATCCTGAGATGCTAGCCTCGTCTCAAGATCACGGGCCGCCTCCTCGCTCCCGTCGCCGCCTCGCCGGGGCCAACTTTTTTTTATTTTGAAGACGCGAGGCCACGGAGTATAAGAGGTGAAAGGCCTCGCTTTTGGTGACCTATTCTCGGTTCGTCGCTGTGCTGGCCCCTGCTTCCGTATTTATTACCTGGACCATCATCGAGTTGCGCTGGGAGCATCGAGTCAACAACTATACCTTACACTATACACTATACACCTTAATTCGAATTTCTCTGCATATTTTTGTTGCTATTACCGCGTCTGCCGCTTTCAATAGATTCCATTGTCCCGTCCTGTTATAGAAGCCTACATCACGATAGACAAGACCTGAAGCCACTTTTTTTTTTTCAAAACCGAGCCGCCGACACATACATCATCGTGGACCTGTCGTCTCTAATTCGCCATCTTCACACACGACAATCACGCATCTCTACGAAATCGCGCATAAGCGTCAAGCAGGCGTTCTGCACGAATCCCAGCAGCAATCACCTGTGGCTTTCGTTCCTGTCCGCATACAGCCCATATCACGCTCTCAGCAATCCACAACCGTCCACATCGGCCCTCGTGGTACGGTTACATGCGATCCTGCGGCATCAAGACACGGACAAACTATCGATTTGGTGGAAGCGCATCTGTAAGTCATACTATTCGACACATCTCCAGCGTCATCGAACATCCAAGACCATCAACCATGGTGATCTCTCACCATTGGGTGCTTGAGGTTTTAGCAGATGTGACTTGATGTGATGACGGGTCAGTGGGCGCAAAGCTAACGATGGTCTCTCCGTCCAAAGATTAGATCTGGCAAATCAGTAACGCGCCGTTCCCGCCCCGCAATCCCGCTCCGTTGGAACTTATCCCCCGCCTTCTCGAGTCAATAATCCCGCGGATCTCGGTCTACGTACTACTGATACTCGAGCCCCTCAGGGTCCATCCCATCTTTTGTCATTTCGACTACGTCCAGTTATTGTTATATCGACCTACAGACGCTCCTAGTTCTCATTTACCGTTTTTTATATATATTGATATTTATTCCCCTCTCGACACACTCTTATTCGTCAATAATTATACCCTTATATTCGACTCTCCCCAACCTCGCCATTTCGGATCCTCCGACTCCGGACGGACATACGCAGGCCTCCACAATCTCCCCCGCCAATCTTGTCATCTGAGTCCACAGGTGTGTAACCCCCCCCCGCCGTCATACTCCAAGTTTAGAGTTTTCTTTCCCTTCAGGCTCAATCCGTTGTTCCGGGGCCTCGGGATTTCATGTTAACGCCCGAATAGATCCCACGGTCGTCAACACTGAGCGCTCCACCCCGAATCCGGCTCCTACTAGCGATACCAGTAACACCGACACAGTCGCAATGTCCGAGTCAAAACCACAACCTTCCTCCCTTCACCCAACTCTCACACAATCAGACAGCATCCCGCCTCACAATAATGAATATACCCCAGCTGCAAATTTAGGCACATCCTTGCTACAACCCCAAGCGGTGAAGGATTCTGCGCCACTTGGTGATTCCGCCTTCGTTGGTGAATCCGTGTTCCACGGGCCCTCGAAGCCGCTGCTGCCCTTGAACACAACAAATAATCCTCCACAAAACCACAATGAAGAACTTACGCCTCCTGCGACTGCCTTAGAAGAGAAAGCTCCACCAGTTGAGCCAACTACCACTGACGGGTATTTGGCACCGTTTCTCCAAGCCCCAAAGTCGTTCAAGAACCACCGCAACAGCGCACTGTCCGTGGACTCCATACCGAGACAGACAATTATGAAGGCACTCGCCTCGTCTGGTCGAAGCACAAACAACCCGGATGTCCCGATGATATCTTCCCTATCGGGCATGATCGCAGCACAGAACGCGGGTGACAGCAGGCCTGGCACATCCTCGTCACAGAAGCTCTCGGCAGCACTATCCGAGCTCGCTTCGAATGCAGCGAGGTGTGGTAGTACACCGGCAACCGCTCGGTTTCCCGCATTGCAATCGCCGTGCTTCTACCACCAGCGCTTCGACGATGCCGTGAACATCGACAGGGTTCTCGAGGAGATCAGCGGTGATGAGTACATGACACACTCGCGCCTGATGCAGACAGCCACAGGCGTGCGGGAGGTCTCGAAACAGCTGCAACGACGTCCAATCAAACGTGCTGTCCGGAACGTCATGATTGTGACGAAAGCAAGGGACAACCAGCTGGTCACCCTGACAAGAAACCTGACGGAGTGGCTCCTCAGCACACCGCGCTATGGATCAGATCTCGGCGTTAACGTATACGTCGACGCGAAGCTACGCGACTCTAAGCGCTTCAACGGCGCAGGCCTGATCGCAGCAGAGCCCCGTTACCAGCATATGCTCAAATACTGGTCACCGGATCTCTGCTGGAGCCAACCGGAGAAGTTCGACCTGGTGCTGACGCTTGGGGGTGATGGCACCGTGCTATTCACCTCATGGCTCTTTCAGCGCATCGTTCCCCCTATTCTATCCTTCAGCCTCGGTAGCCTCGGCTTCCTGACCAACTTCGAGTTCGATCGGTACAAGTCTCACCTCAACAAGGTGATGGGCGACGAGGGTATGCGCGTCAACCTGCGCATGCGCTTCACGTGCACAGTGTACCGCGATGGCGCGAACGGGCAGGATATGGAGGAGGGCGAGCAGTTCGAGGTCCTTAACGAACTGGTCATTGACCGCGGACCATCGCCGTATGTCTCGAACCTCGAGCTGTACGGCGACAACGAGCTCCTCACGGTCGTCCAAGCCGACGGCTGTATCTTCTCCACTCCCACTGGTTAGTCTTTCTCCTAGATCCCTACAATGGCCTTCAAAGCTAACATGCATCCAGGTTCAACGGCCTACTCTCTCTCCGCTGGCGGTTCTCTAGTCCACCCCGATATCCCCGCCATCCTCCTCACCCCTATCTGTCCGCACACGCTCTCCTTCCGCCCCATGGTCCTCTCCGACAGCCTCCTCCTCCGCGTCTCGATCCCCAAGCACTCGCGTGCAACAGCCTACTGCTCCTTCGACGGCAAGGGCCGCGTCGAGCTCAAGCAGGGCGATCACGTCACCATAGCCGCCTCGCAGTACCCCTTCCCGACCGTGACGCGCACGGGCGCCGAGTGGTTCGACAGCGTGTCGCGCACGCTGCGGTGGAATACGCGCGGCGCGATGCAGAAGGGCTGGAGCGGCGAGGAGGGGAAGGAGGACGAGGAGGAGCAGGGCTGGGATATCGATACCGATTCGGGGTTCTATGGGAGCGAGGGGGATAGCAGCACGGCGAGCCCGTTGAGGAGGCAGATGAGCTTGTTGGGGATGTGAGGGGTTTGTCTGCAGTGACGGATGTGGGATTGGATGGGATGAGGTTAGAAATCTAGAGGAGTCCTCGGGCACGCTCGCTAGGACATTGTTGGGCGTTTTGGGGGGTCTGTGGGGACTTTTTGCTGTTTATATCGCCGCGGGGACAGAGCTCGCCGGTTAGATGATTCGATATGAATGTATATGATGGCTAGGACCGGAAACGGCGCCAGTCTCGAGCGAGGCTAGAGCGAGCTGGTTTCCGCTGTCTGTTTATCTGATCCAGTACTACTGTCCACTATGATGATAGCGTGTGCTGTGACTGTGTTCGCTTCGAGTTTGAAGGGGGGCCACCACCCACATCGCCGATATATAGGGTTTAGGAGTCACCATCACATCACATACGACCATAGACTCAAGAGAATTGGGCATCCCGTCCGCTCTGCCATACACAAGCTTGAGATCGGTGGATTAGTAGTTGGGTGGGTGACCACCAGCGAATACCCACTGTTGTATGTATTTTTTTTGCCTTTTCGATATAAAGTCTTCGGACAGTGGTTGGTTGTCATGCCGCGGCGTGGGTAAGGTCCACGTGTGGCCGTCCACTCTGCCATGTATAAAGTAAGATCGGGGTTGCTCTGTTTTTGCTCTCAACCGCGCTGGTAGGCAATAGGGGGTATTTTATAGCGAAACAGTAAGCATGATTCTAGTCGATACTTTCTTTCACCAGATCTATATTTGGCAGTTAGACTTTCGGTTCTAGGCGTATCTAGCTTTAAGCGCTGTCTCGGTTGTAGTGTAATATCATTCAGCTCTTGTTTCTGTCTATGCTAGTTAAATTCAACAATCCTTCTCCGCTCTTCGAGAAGGTCTTGCTGAAGATTGGTATATAATGTCTGTACTCCTGTTAAAGATGTACAGTCTCTCTTTTCACTCAGCTACACGTTCACGGGCATTCCAAGACCTCTCAAAAACCAACGACCCTGAGGCCAATCAACGGCAAGTGTTTGGGGAGATTCCAACTGCGTCAATCACGACAACGAGATATACAGTGAGCAATCTCTTATTATAATGAATTTTCTTTTCGCTCTCCTGCACGAAACCTTTAGAATTATCTGCTAACACGCATTGCAAACAAGAAATGTCCTGCTTCTTTTGCAACGTTGGCAATCCGACTGGGGTGGGCGAATGTTCTCGTTGTGGGGCTCTTATCCCGACGCACCCTCAAAGGGAAATAATACGGCTCACTCGGGACTCTGTTGCCATTACATCCTCTATTCAGTATCGACCTTTGGTGGAGTTATGGGTTTACAAGAGAAAAAAAGACGAAGAAAATAAAGACGACGAAGGAAATAAAGATGACGAAGGAAATAAAGACGAAAAGGGCGTTTGCACTGTTGGGGAGTTCGATGTGTTTGGTGTCAAGGTGCTTTTAATCATCAATGATGAAGGCGAGGTAAACGTGTGTCAACCTCGAATGCCTCAGAGTTAAATATAGCCGTCGATCGAGTTAGGAGGGCTCGTCCTACAACAGTAACTGTGTTGGGGCCCAAGAAAGAGTGATATTGCAGCAACGTCGAAAGTGTCATGGTTTACTGAGGGTTTGCTGGACTGCGTTACGGAGTTGCCAACGGTGGAACAAATGCCATTTTTCGTCGGATGAGAAATATCAGCCAAAGCACGTTCGGGATCATTATGCTGTTATTTAATCATAATATTTAATAAATGCCAACCCTGACTAAGAGAGTACCTAGAGTAGTGAACTTGCAGACGAAGACTCAATCCGACAAAACCCAACGATTTATTCCAATTAAAAATCCGGCTTACAGTCGCAAAAGTTCCCTCTGTTTTCGGGTCGCCGAAACTGCATAGGGGGCTGTTTATAATCGCTTTGGAATCTCCTACAGAAGTCCGCCGCATCACGATGGTTGCCAAATTCGGTTGTGAGTTGCTTTTCCATCTCATCTAATAAGAGACGCAGCCACCGAGTATCCTGAACCCAAGTCAAGGCAGTCGCATGTTCCCACCAATCAGGAAAATACCCTGCATGCTCCCAATCAATGATGCCGCTGACATGCCCGCCATGTATCATAATGTTGCCTGGGTTTAAATCGCCGTGTGTAAGCACATACTGCGCTGTCTGCTTTGGATATCTTGACTTGAAATTCTCGAGCCATGTCGGATTTCTCTTTTCAAAACCTTGCGCCACACGTGCCCACCAAGTTTCTTTGTCTTCGATCATCATCACTGAGGTTCGGGTGGATCCGAGCAGTTTGTCACGTACAGGGGCACCTTCGACCGTCTGCGGTGACGCTGCCTTGTGCTTGCGAAGCTCTGCAATATATCCGACAACTTCGCGTGCGTACCTTTGTTTTTCGTCTGGAAGAAGCCATGGCCACGCATCTTCTAGAGTCTCGCCAGGCACCCTTTTCATCAAGAAAAAGTGGCTGTTGCCATCCCTCCAGTACTTCATCTCCTCAACCACAGGGATTGTTGTATTTTCACGCACCCATTTGGTAGTTGCAGCGTCAGTCCCAATGTAGTCGTCCCCAAAGGTATCGATCAAGGGCAGCTCTTTCAGAATGTATTCGCTCCCAATATTCCACATGCCTCGCATTCCGTGTCCAAAAAAACATTTGACGGTGCTAACGTATCCAGCGCTGATCTGGAGGTTCATATTCCAGCCGCAGTTGTGGCACAGGATTGTGTCGGTCCGTCTTTTCCGCTTGTCTTCTCCCATTGTGAAAGACATCGTAAATTTGTGGATGTATACGCAGAAACCAATGGATAGTTTTATGAGGGCTGGAACCAATATTGAGAATCTATGCCGAAGATATTTTTCGTAGGATAGTAAGATAACTTATGCTACAAATTAAGGAGACGTCTGGAATATAACTTATATTTATAGAAGCTGGAAAACACACTACGCGTCGTCCTCGAAGACAAACAGACCAATGCTTTGAAGGAATTATTCGGACATGATCTGCATTTAGCTCCGATATCACCATCACCATTGCTTATAATAAAGAAACAACACCGGAGTTATGGCTAGGCGATTGAGGCACACGCGAGCAAAACTGGCGGTCCTCTCACAATGCGGCAAAACCAGCCCAGGTGGCACTTATTCGTCATGCAAACATCACAAGGACTTCAACAAACTGTTTCTGTCATCCTTGGTCTGGATCTGTAGAAGGGCCGCAGTGAAAGCCACATGAGGCCGCAGTTCATTCTCAGTTGCGAGTTCAAATATCTCTGGTAGCCGCAGTCCCGTCCGCAAACAGGATTCTCTTTGTGGTATTTGCGGACCGATGGATGCATTCATCGCCTCTGCCGCTGGTCGATGGCCTTTCTCTTTTAGCACAAACGGGAGGACTTGAGCCAGGGTTAGAGCTGACAACAAAGCCGGTATGGCTCAGAATTTGGGTTATGAGAGGGGCGTGGCCCATGTTGACTGAATTGAGCGTGTAGGGATCGAGACAGACTTACTCCGCGCCAAGGTCAAAGAAATCACTATCTACCAAGCTTCTCCTGGGACGTTTGCGCAACTCCACGGCGAGGCGTACAAGTGTTCGGCGTCAGAAACAGCTCTCGGCCACTTCAACCACAGTGATTTTAACTTCGGAGGTTCCACTATTGGACAAATAAAGGGCTATACGTGCACACGGGTGTGGATTCACATTTTTAATGTTGCGGTGTGGCGGTGTAGTTCAGACTTGGCTTCTCCACACAATGCGGCGAGTCCGCGGACCCCACAGGAGACTAGCAGGCCTTCCACGTCAGAAATGTCAGAAATAGATCTCCGCCACTGTAATCATAGTGATCTTAACTTCGAAGGTCCTATATGATGGTTGTTTAATCCCCAAATAGGTGCCATTTTGCAGGATTCTCATTGTTGGCCGGGTGTAATTGCGAGTCGGCTGGAAATTCATGGTTGAATTGGCTGTGATATCGTTGGGGGCAGAAATTGTCCTCTTATATACACTATTTATAGGCTGTCTATGCTTGGCTGAAACCTTAAGCAGTTCTCTAGCTTTTGAAGGAAGCGGGTAATATAATAATATGCCTCAAATGGTCGACATAATGGTGATCGTAACATAATGCCAGGCATCCTCCATGGCTCCCCTATATAACAACAGACGTACTTGTAATGAACAGTAAGACCGTCGAGAAAAAAAAAATCTCCTTCGCAACTCACAGTCTCCTCACTAAATCAGCAAAAATGTCCAACTCAACCGGAATTTCCAACACAACTACTACATGCGACCCGTACTCCGTCCCAAACTTCCCATACCAGCTCTCCTGCACCGCCCCGATAGGACCCAACGGCAACCGCACTGCCCAGGAGGCCATCGACGTGCTGCAATCCTGCTGTCCATCGTCTTCCAAGGTTGCGCCCTATGGCAAATATGGAGAGACAGAAGTTTGCAATTCCTACTGCAATACTACGAGTGTAGAGGAGGCCTGGGAGGCACAGTGGTGTCTGGGGAACTTCACGGCCAATCATCCCGACTTTTACGTAGGAGGGGGCGGGGGGTGTGATACGACTTCGGGTGCATCAGCGCTGGGAAGGACTAGCACTTGGGGTGGTCTGGTGATGCTGAGTCTTGTGGTCTCGGCGGCAGCGACAATGTTGTAGGGAGGCTAGCGAGGATGGTGAGAATTTGGATAGTATGGTTCTGGCGGTCATGTTGCAATACTTGGTGGCGGAGGGTTAATATGGGCAACTGCAGACATAGGCGGAGAGGGAAAGGAGATAGCCATCGACAAGATATATTTTCAGTCTGCAGGTTTTGTATGATGAGAACTGAAGTTATGATTGATGGAAGTAATATCTGACTAGATAAATATATATATAACCACCCAAATAGCATTCATCGTCCGTGGACGGGATATCCTCTGTAACGCCCCAAACTCCAAACCCAACCCAGTTCCTCCCTCGCCCATAGCCCATCCATTACCAACCCAGCACTCTACCGCCACGTCCCAGGCAGCTCACCCCTCTCCCTACACCTCCTCTTCAACCCTACCTCTCCTCCCCCAACAAGACTCTTCCACCTCCTCCCCACACTCCCCCGATCCCTCCCCACCATCTTCGCGCAGTCCATCCACTCCCGCCGACTCAGCTTCAACTTCTCCAACACAAGCTCAACAAGCACCCGATCCTCCTCATCCGTCCACTCCCCCTCGTCACCCTCTCCCCCTTCCTCAACCACCCCAGACGCATCCCCCACTGGACCCCCCACAATCCCTAGCGCATCCGCCTCCACCCCTTCACTCCTATACTGATGCGCATCATGCAACCTCTCAAAATCCCCCCTCACAAGCCCCAACGGCATCCTCTCCGGCACGCCCCTACTCCTCTTCGGCGTCCTCGGCCCCTCCTCCTCGTCCTCCTCCTCCACTACCCCCCTCCGCCTCTTCCCCGCGCCCCTCGGCGGCGCCCGCTTCACTATCCTCTTCCTCGGTATCGGCTTCGACGGCAGCGGCGCCTCAGCAACCGCCGCAGCGCTGGCATCACTCGACGACGGCCGCGACGTCGACGACCGCAGACGCAGCTTCATCGGCGACGGCAGCGGGGCATGCCGCATCGGCGGGGTGGGTAGCTGCGTCTGCGGCTGCGGCGAGGCGAGCATGCTCTGTAGAGCACGGCATGTGGCGAGGAGGGCGGAGTGCGAGGTGGTGGATTGTGAGGGGGAG
>JPKE01001043.1:0-12083 GCA_000750995.1 Pseudogymnoascus sp. VKM F-4520 (FW-2644) | reverse complement strand
GGGGCGGTAGAGGTGGGTGTCTGTTTTGGAGAGGTGGGAGGACATGGTTTGTTTTTGTTGGTGGGGGTGGTGGGAGGTGGTTGAGGCGTGGGTGAAGGTCGAGGACCAGTATTGCGTTTCAGGGTGTAGCTTTCGATTTGTATGTGGGTGAGTGGCGGGGAGGTTATGTCGAGGGGTAAAGAGGCATCTGCGAGGCTGGTTGGTGGATCGGAGGTGAATTGGAGACAGGCGTCGTACAGTCCGCAAGCTGTTGGACAAATGTTCGCGACATGGAACTCGCGGTTTCAATTACGATACATGTCCATGGCGGTGGCAGAACGGGCACCTAAACCAGCTTAGCGGCAGCCCACCCCCCACCAGCCCAGCAAACCCCCACTATTGGCAGTATGTAATGCCCGTCGAACCTCCGATTCACGCAATCGCTCTCTCAAGGTTCTTGGGATTTAAAAAACAACAATTAAGGAAATATCAATCATACAATCACGTCAAAATGGCTGCTCAGAAGACTGTTTTCATTGGTATCATCGGTATGTAGTATACACCCCCCAATAGCTCGAGCAACCCTGACGACTCCAGGCGTGGGCGGGGTAGGAAAATGCTTCCTCTCGCAGCTCAAGGGCGTCACCGAGCGTCTGGCCAAGAACCCACGCAACCCAGCCCTCTCCGTCGTCTTCATGTCCCGCAGCACGACCAACATCTACAGCACCGACTACGCGCCCCTCTTGCTCGACACGAGCCCCGCTACCGTGGCAGCATCGACTCAGGGCGTCCTCTCGACAGCGAAGCTGATTGAGTACCTCGCAGCGGCGCCGGGGAAGGCGGTGGTGATTGATAATACCAGTGCGCAGGATGTGGCGGAGCAGTATCCGGCGTTCCTGGAAAAGGGGATTAGTGTTGTGACACCGAATAAGAAGGCGTTTTCGGGGTCGTTTGAGCTGTGGGAGGCTATCTTTGGGGCGGCGGCCAAGTCGGGCGCCAAGGTTTATCATGAGAGCTCGGTCGGTGCGGGGTTGCCGGTTATCTCTACCGTGAAGGATTTGGTGGAGACCGGGGATGAGGTTACCAAGATTGAGGGTGTCTTCAGTGGGACCATGTCGTTCCTGTTTAACTCGTTTGCGCCGACGGAGGGTGAGGGCGGGAAGTGGGCTGCTGAGGTTCAGAAGGCCAAGGAGCTTGGGTACACTGAGCCGGATCCAAGAGATGACTTGAACGGTCTGGATGTTGCGAGGAAGCTGACCATCCTGGCGAGACTTGTGGGGTTGAAGATCGAGTCGCCAACCTCCTTCCCGGTGCAGAGCTTGATCCCCAAGGAGCTTGAGAGCTGCAAAAGCGGCGAGGAGTTTATGCAGAGACTACCCGAGTTCGACTCGCAGATGGATGAGGTGAAGCTGGCTGCCCAGGCGCAAGGAAAGGTCGTCAGATTCGTGGGAAGTATCGATGTGGCTAAGGGCGAGGTTAAGGTCGGGCTAGAAATGTTCGACAAGTCGCATCCGATTGCGGCGCTGAAGGGAAGTGATAACATCATAAGCTTCTACACGAAGAGATATAGTGCCAGCCCTCTTATTATCCAGGGCAGTGGCGCGGGAGGCGAGGTAACCGCCATGGGTGTTGTGGGAGATCTGCTCAAGGTCGTTGCTCAGCTATGAATATGATAGACGCGAAGTAGACAGTTATTCATCTGTTGGAGGATTCTCAGGCCTCCTCCGACGATTCTGGCCTTCTTGAAGCCTTTGCATGCTCTCTGCTCCGCCTGGTTCGTCTTGTTGCCCTGCTTCTGGTGGTATAGATATTGCCGGTACCGACATCCTGAATTCCCGAGGCTGTCCGCTAGGTCGCTCACTGAGGCTCGGTGCTCGTGGCCTGGGGCGGTTCCGCGCTCTTCCACCGATGAAAGGGATCTCATATGTGACTATTCGGAAGATGTAAACGAAGAAGTCGTAGACTACGAGTAGGAGCCATGGCCCCAGCACTAAGCCACCTAGAATAAGCTGTGATAACGTCAGCTATCGGCCTAGTAGATATTCCAGTAGGGGCATGAATAAATCCCGACTTACAAATAACCGAGTGATCCAGACCTCTATGTACTGAAGATTGCTGGGGAGAATAGATGACCACGACATCGTCTCGAGCTTGCGATATGTGCGCACGAGCGATCGTGGTTCCTTCTCAGTGTTCACGGTTGATCAGATTCGCAGTTTTGGCACGACTATTGTCGTCTGCTCAGATGAGACTCCTCCAGATAATATGAGAGCTTGGCGCAGACTTGATCAGTGGATGGCAGCGGTGCAAAAAGAAGATCTATCACTTTGCGCTGATCAGCTCTTGCCTGGCGCGGAGTGAAAGTAAAGAGTACAGGATGACCTTGACGGGTACAGGGGTCCATACCCGTCGTCATGCGTGACAAGTGAAAGGCGCTAAGATAAAGATGGCCGATAACGTGAATAATCTTTGGAGTCGCAAGCCACCAGGTCTCACTATCTTTGCGCCATTACCCTCTCTACCCACAACATAACTCATTTGCATCAGGGAACCATATTCTACATCAAGAGTCATGGCAGGTGCAGCTGGAAAAAAGCAGAAGAGGGAAGAGTACCGCGCCGCTCAGCGAGATGAGGGCGGCACGGAGCTTCCCAAGAAGAAATTCTACAGGCAGAGGGCGCATGCCAATCCGTTCTCAGACCATCAATTAACATAGTGAGTAGTCTGGTATACTTATATTCAGTTTGTAGCTAAGATTGTGAAGCCCAGTTAGCCCAGCCGCAATGGACTGGTCGTCCTACTACCCCGCGTATGTTGCGCCGTCACCAGCGAAAGACGAGGATAACGAGATGGAGGGTACGGAAGCAAGCGACAAACCAAGGCCATTAACAAAAGACGTAGAGATTGCCGACATTGGCTGTGGCTTTGGTGGTTTAACGGTGGCGCTGGCTCCTCACTTCCCAGACCAGCTTATCCTGGGTATTACTCTCAGTTCATCTGCGCTAGATTGCCATACTAACGACTACAGGCCTCGAAATCCGAACACAAGTAACAGAATATGTACATGAGCGCATCAAGGCGCTGCGGGCGCAACACCCAGATAGCAACGCCTATCAAAACGCATCCTGCCTCCGAGCCAACACGATGAAGTTCCTCCCCAACTTCTTTAAGAAGGGACAGCTCTCGAAGATCTTCCTCTGCTTCCCAGACCCCCATTTCAAGACGAGGAAACACAAGGCGCGGATTGTGTCACTCTCGTTAAATTCGGAGTACGCATATGCTGTGCGACCAGGGGGGATTATCTACACTATCACCGATGTGGAGGACCTGCACAAGTGGATGGTGCAGCATTTTGATGCGCATCCGTCATTTGAGAGGCTGACCGATGAGGAACAGGAGGCGGATAAGTGTGTGCATATTATGAGAACTGAGACGGAGGAGGGGAAGAAGGTGGAGCGTAACAAGGGCATGAAGTTTGTTGCCTGCTATCGCCGGAGGGAGGAACCGCCGTGGCCATCGGAGATGGAGGCGGCCGCCGAGGCAGCTTAATTCTTTAATTCAAAGCATAGTTCACTTTTTATGACTGTCAAGTCAATATCATCTTCCAGTATTCGTATTTTTGTGTGGATGGTTAAACTCATAAAATATGTCTGGATATTTTGTCTCACCTTGAATCCGCGCGGCAATATAATTACGCGACCAGCGGACCGCACCTGTAGTAGCACATGCCTATCAGATAACGAGAGCTCCCGTTGCTACTCCATATGATGACGAACAAAACGACGAATAGTCCACATAGACTATGGCCCTGAGCAGAAGAGATGTGATCCTAGCAGGGATCGCTATTTTCTTCGCCTGGGGAGGGGTCACCAGTCTAATACCGTCCTTGCGCTGGACAGCGTGGGCGTTCGTGGCTGGTGTCCTGGTCGCCGTCCTTGGGCTCGCAGCGATTGTCCTGACGACTACGAGAGGTTCTAGCTATGGCTCAAGAAGCAGAATTGCCCGCCCTCGAGGGCCAGATTTCCTGGGCGCAGAAGCATGGCGGGAGGAACTTGCGAAGCTTCCAAGTCGACAACCATACAGCCCACGGCCACTATACCCAGACTCCTTCCTCATATCCGCCTCTCTCGACGAGCTACTCGAATATATAGTACGGGACTTTGTCAAGTCTTGGTACTCGAACATAAGTCGCAATCCAAGCTTCACCAACGAGGTCGATAAGGGGATAAGGGATGCGCTCGCCGATATCAGGGACAGGCTGTTATCAACAGATCTGGTCGAGGTGGTGATCGAGCGATTCGTGCCGATACTCACGGCACACTTCAAGGATTTCTACGATGCGGAGAGAGTGGTACGGGGAAAGCACCTTAATCGGAACGTCACAGAATCAGAAGAGTTGGACCTTGCGATCGCCGCAAAATACAGAGATGGCAAGCTACACCCAGCAGCATCACTGGCATACTCGGACACACGGCTTGTGCAGCAGGAGCATCTGAGGACATTGGCGAAGGAAATCATCCCCAAAGTTGTGCCAGAGAGCCTGATATCGAGCAAAGTAGTGACAGTTCTCATCGAGGAGTTGGTGAGCTGCGCCGTCCTGTTCCCCGTGATGCAGGTAGCCTCTGATCCCGACACCTGGAACCAAGTTATGGAGAATTATGGCCGGTCGATGCTGCAAGATCGGTCGACGGTGCGGAAGCTACGTGCAGCTCTTGATCAGCATGCGTCGCCAGCCCCGAAGGAGAAGCGGTCCCTACCCTTTCCTCGGCTGTCGCCGAGTGATAATGAGCGGAAATTTGAGAAGTTCATTCGTGCCGCTCGCAAGGTCAATAACTTATCAGATGCTCGCCGGTTTCGGAGTGAAGTGTCAAGTCAGCTGAAGCGGGATTCTCAGCATGAGGCCGCAGATTCGGTCTATCTCCGCCGGCTGGAAATAGCCAAGAAGATATTGGACCAAAGAGTGAACCATCTGGCGTCCGGAAACTGGAGCGCGAACGGAAATAATACCCCAAAAGTTTCCTCAAATAATGGGCCGAGCTCAGACCTTAACAATGCGTCGCTTGTGGATATTTTGCATGATTCATCGGCACTATCATATTTCATGGAGTACATGGATAGGCAGAAGGTTATGCCTCTTGTGCAATTCTGGATCGTTGTAGATGGCTTCCGGAATCCACTCGAAGAAGATCCAACTGAGGACGACGAGGTGCCTCCAAACTTGCCTCCATGGACTGACGCAGACCGATTGGATCTTGCACAGATCCATGAAGCATACTTATCCAAGCCCGAACTGAACATATCAGAATCATCAAAGCAATCCGTACGGAACTTCTTGAAGGCTGGGAAAGGTGCCTCCCAAGAACAATACTATGCCGCGCGTAGAACCATATTACTCGCACAGACAAGTGCGTTGGAAAAGATGAAGGGCAAATATTTCGATGGATTTAAGAAATCAGACCTCTTTTATAAGTATTTAACCTCACAGGAGGCTTCGAAAAACACAAGGGCATCACTGTCACACAATCCATTCGACGACCAAGACAGGCCAGCTTTGCCGGCGAGAAATGATACAGCACAATCACTTCCACCAAAGCCCAAGGCGGTATCCAGAGTCTCGTTACGGCAACCACAAAGGAAGATTGCATTGCATCGCGCGTCACAGTCGTCTGCCGATCTGCCGAGTATGCAGCGACGTAATGTTATGGATCTCGCAAATTCTCGCCGCTCACTTGATGGTGACGGTGATTCACCACTTTTTGACGACGACGATGCGGATAGTGAGGCTCTTGCTGGTTCCATACAGAGCCTGGACCAGGATGTCGACAATCATGACGGACCAGCTGCGCCAGATAATCAGATTGTCAAGGCAATGGAAGCAGCGCTCAACGATATCATGGAAGATGCCCCCAATGTCGACGACCTACGTGGATCCCTGTTTGACAATGGGGACTCTCCTGCTACAAGCCTTTTGTTTGGCAAGTCGGAAGGATCGCCACGGAACTCAATTGATGCTCTCCCTCATGACTCGTCACAGAAAGAAGGCGGTAGGCCAAACATTGCGTCTCTTGGGCTTGTGAACACATCCTCGCGTATTGGAGTCTTTACAGATGACGACTTATTTGGCGACGAGGAGAAATTTCTTTCTGACGAACATGATGATCCGGACGAGGATAAGGGGGATGTTACTGATGAGATCCACGAGGCGGCGCCAGGTGACCTGGGCCTTGCGGAGGCTATAACAGTCCTAACTACCGACATCGAGCGTCTAATTGCACAAAATGCAGTTGTAGAGTCTCTTACCAGGAAAGCTGAGCTCACCAATAATACTGCAGAGTTACGAATTTTACGAAAGTCGAAAGCCAGCTTGCAACGCGAGATCAGGCGTAAAGAGCTCCAAAGACAGCAATATGTTGTGCAAGAGAGTGATAACAGCTTATACGGTCGCTCCACGATCAGGATCAAATCTATCATGGTTGGCAAGGACGAAGATGGGCGGGAATTTGCCATATATGTCGTCGAAGTTCAACGAAAGGCTGGCGAGCAGATGATTGCTGCATCTTGGGCAGTCACTCGCCGATATAGTGAGTTTCTCGAACTGCACCAAAAACTTCGCGAGAAATATCCTTCTGTCCGCCACCTCGACTTTCCCAGAAGGAGGATGGTTATGAAATTGCAGAGCGACTTTCTACACAAACGCCGCCTTGCTCTGGAGAAATACCTACGAGAGCTCCTCCTTCTACCAGACGTCTGTCGCAGCCGAGATCTACGCTCCTTTCTGTCACAGAGTGCCATTGCTCCCGGTACGGAGGCACCTAGCAACTTGGAAGATAAGCAGGATATGATGACCCGCTTCTACAACTCGGTCACAGACGGTATGGAAGATATCCTCGGAAATATCCCAGTGCTCGATCAGCTGTCAACGGCAGGCCAGAATCTTATATCTGCAGCCACCAACCAACTGACCACCATGCCACCCCTTGTTAGCGAGGACCCAATGACGGCAGCCGAGGCCGAAGCAGAGCTAAATGCTTTTGAGAACCGCGAGCTTGAGCCATTCGTCAAGCCTATCTGTGACATCTTCTTAGAGGTCTTCGAGCTCAACCGGGGAAACAACTGGCTACGGGGTAGAGCCGTCGTTGTGGTCTTGCATCAGTTGCTCGGCGGAACCATTGAGCGGAAAGTCAGAGAAAACGTCAAGACTTTAGTTCTTGAGGATTCTATCATGAGATATATCACGTTGCTAAAAGATACCATGTGGCCTGGTGGGAAGAAACGCGAGATGGTGCAGCGGACAGCGGCACAGAAAGCCAAGACAAGGACGGAGGCGAGCCTTATGCTGGCAACGCTCATTCCGGATCTAGTTGGGAATGTCGTTGGCCGTGTTAATGCACAGGCTGCAAGTAGGAGGATATTTGCTACGCTTAATAATCCCCGGTTGAAGTGAGTTATATGGGACAGCCTACTACATGGCGCGCTTGCTAATATGACCACAGTTCTCATCTCATGTTCACTTTCTTGGACGAGATAGTAGATGTCCTATTCAGGGGATCTCGTACATAGTCAAATTTGGTCTTAAGTAGTCTCATTGGGACTTTAGCGTCGGCGTTGGGGGTATAGCATGGGATCAGTCCACAGTTTCAAAGGATGTGATTATCCAACCCATAATGAAAGGAGTTTGGGTAACTTATTATTAAACGGTTATACTTGCATAGTTTTCTATTAGTATATAGCACAGTTGAAGATTTTACTACGCATAACGTTACTTAGATATGCTTGCCAGCTAAATAATCCCGTCGGTTTTAATACAGACGAGGCTACGGAGATATATGTGTTCTGCCAAGGCGGTGTGTCACCGGGAGGCAGCCTTACCCTCACTTTCCAAGATATGTCACCTCCAGCTATAAACAAACCCACGCTCGCTATCCCCTCGATCAAGTCCTCGCCATGGATGGCCAATCGCCGATAAAGCACGGGCTCTCGTCCTTCCCCATTGACCCCCAAGCCTTCGATGCCGACGACCGCATCTCGTATTCCAAGCTCGACCAGAAGTTCCTCCTCGTCGCCGACGATGGCTCCGAGTACGAATTCGACGACGCGCTGCGGCGGTGGATCCCAGTCCTCGATGATGAATTAGCACAGCAGCAGGCGGCGGCTTATAAAGTGCAGGGAGTGGATGAGGAGGAGACGGTGGAGGATATGAGGAGGAAGAGGAAGAAGGAGTATGTCAATGGAGAAGAGGTGAGTGGTGCTCTGTCCTCTTGCCCTTTGCCCTCAGCCGGTCCATAAAGCATCGTTTGCTAACCAGCACAGGATGTCGGTGGACGCGTAGTAAAAGCACCCAAGAAAGCCAAGGCGCCCCTGCCCCCGCGACCTAACACCGCAGTCTACGTAACCGGCCTCCCACGCGACGTGACTATCGACGAAGTCGCCGAAGTCTTCTCGCGCAAATGCGGCGTGATCGCTGAAGAGATCGACAGCGGGAGGCCGAGGGTCAAGCTATATACAGATGAGAGCGGGGCGTTCAAGGGCGATGCGCTGATCGTGTTCTTCAAGGCGCCCAGCGTGAACATGGCCATCACGCTGCTGGACGACACGGATTTCCGGTACTCGGATCTGGGCGGCAGCGGCAAGATGCGCGTCATGGCAGCGGATAGCAGTTACAAGAAGACGAAGACGGAGGAGGGGAGCGGCACCGTTAGCACCGCTGATAAGGAGGCGGCTAGGGAGAGGGCGAAGACGAGTGCGCGTGACAAGGCCAAGATTATTAAGAAGACGCAGAAGCTGGATGCGAGGCTTGCGGACTGGGATGACGATGATCCGTCTGTGTTGTATGAGGCTGGGCCGAAACCGCAGAAGCTTGTGGTGCTGAAGCACATGTTCACTCTGGAGGAGCTGGAGGAGGACCCGGCTGCGATGCTGGATATCAAGGAGGATATCCGTGAGGAGTGCGCGAAGCTCGGTGAGGTGACGAATGTTGTGCTATTTGACCTCGAGGAAGCGGGTGTGGCAAGCGTGAGGTTTAGGGATGAGGCAGCTGCAGCGGAGTGCGTACGTGTTATGAATGGGAGGAGCTTTGCGGGTCAGACTGTGGAAGCGTATTTGAGTGAGGGGAAGGAAGGGTTTAAGAAGAGTAAGGCGAAGGCGCAGGAGGGAGAGGAAGGAGAAGCTGCCTGAGGTATAGATATGGATGTATGAGTATCACATACAATAACTGTATTATCCGGCGTTAGTTGGGAACCACGGCTTGGAGCAAGGAGTAGTTGGAAAAACTATCAGTCCCAAAGCGATCATCGCATATAAGACCTGTTAAAGGCACCTGTTGATAGCAAAAGTATGTCCTACTTGTACCGCTCGAAGTCTGGGAAATGGACTGTGCATAACAGTAATCAAGGGGCAACGAACCGCTTATAGACTCTAGTCCTTGTTTGGGAGTTTACAGTAACTATACATAAAATAGAAGCCTATGATCACTGTGAACTATAATCCTTATAGTAGACGCTCACAGCAAGCTAGTTACTTAAAAATTCCAGCAAGGCAATAAGTCTATTAGCTCCATTTTTCAGTCCTCCGGTGTCTCAGGTCCAGAACTCGGCGGTGATGGCGCCAGTATCCAAAATCCTAGACGAGCTGAACTAGATTGCAGCCATTCCCAGGAGTGATTTTCGATACCCCAAAATTCGTAGGACAGTTTTCATGTTTGTCTATATCGGATGATAATATGACTCAAACGGCGGACCAAGTATTTAATTCCCAAGAGTTCCCGTCTTGAACTTTGGGAAGAAAGAAGCTGTCGTGATCACGTGAAAATTTAGAGTTTACAAGCGAACTACGCTAGCCTCAGACACTGGAGCACCTATGCACATACGCCACACCTAAACCCACTTTAATCCTTGCAACTTCTCGATTTAGAATCATGTCCTCCACAGGGACTGGCACTCGTCCACCACCAGGTGAGAATCCTCAAAATCCATATCTCAAGTTTCGTTTCCAACGTAAGTTATGTAGCCCGCTGATACGCTATTATCTAGTCGGCGCACCCTTAGAAGCTAAACAAGATTTTGCGGTGGCTATGATCACGGAGGAGCAGGAGGACATGAACCGTCGTGGTTGGGACGTAGGCTTTTCCGAAGATCGCTTCGGGGAACTTCCACGGACTGATTTTACTAGGTATCGTTACACGGGAAAAATCCTTTCTGGAATGGTGATCCGTGGAAGAATACAAGCTGCCGTCTTTGATACCTTCATGGAGCTGTGCCTTCAAGGCGTATGCTCTCTGACTGCCCTCGAACACCCCGTGAGCTGGGAAAGTGTGCCCCATGGCGACAACCCCAGCGGATGGATTTCCCGCATGCTACGTGTTTTTAGGTGCTACCACGTAGATATGGAATTGGTGCAGGCGGAATGGGGTATGTCGCTGCGGAGTAGATGGTTCGCGTACAGCGCACCGTACTTGTGGTTTGAAATCGTGGTTGTTAGGAGCTTCACCTCTCTCGATGCCGTCTTCAACATCATCCGCAGAAAAGGCCACTTTGGACTCGTCAATGCTGATGCTTTAAAGAGATTTGAGGAAAACTACCCGCCAAACCCGGCTTGGAAGGCGGATATCAATACTAACCGCGCTCGTGGTTGGGGTGGGAGTGGAACATTCGCATGCTGGCTGCCGGATAACATTGATCCCAGTATCACCCAGCAAGGAGTCTACGAGGGGGTTATGGCGCTTTCGAAGGACTTCTATTTTCATCTCGAGAGGACGGAAATGCACTACGCTGTATTCTTCGATATTGACAGAGATGCGAAATATGCTAAAGATGCCGACATCAAGCAAATAAAGCTATCGACCCGTTCTTCTCAGATTTCATGAGGTCGTACACTTAAATTAATATACAACTTTTCACTACCTGCCTATCTATGCTAGTTCTTGGATTCGAAAGTTAGTGAGATAGTGTTTGTGAATATCACACTCCCAACAACCACGACAAACCCCAGTAACTCAACGGCACAGACAAGGCGCAGTGATAAATTTCACATTTAGTATTTCTCAAAAGTGGCGTGTGTCTGCCCAACTTCCATACATACATGTACCCCTCACCCGATTCATCGGGCGGCACCCTCGTGCTAGACATCAAGCTTAAAAGCAAATCAAAGCAAAGCAAAACACACCGAAGTTTACATAGAAAATCCCCCCTTTCATACCATCCCAGCCAATAGTCCATCCATATTAAAATAGCAAATCCCTATCCGCTCCATCGCACGTAACAAACCCCAGCCACTCCGCCCATTTTTGGTGCTCCCATGAGCCCTGGCTTTGAAATCGAATAACAAAATATTGCGGGCGCCTCAGTCGTGCGAGGCGACCCTGTGCCAGTAAAAACGCCCACCCCTTTCCGTCCCTCCGTCATAAAAGCCGTTAAAAGAATTATATATACTCTCCCTCCCCAGTCTCGCTCCGGGCTCGACTCGACCTAAGGAGCCTGCCCCTCCCACGGCCCCATATCCATGGGCCCAATACTCATCAGCTCCCTCAGCATCCCCTCCCCAATCGGCGTCAACGCCGACGCCATCTCCCACTGCGCGCCCGCGAACTCGGCGCCCCGGCCCGGCGACCCGGCCATCCCGAAGCCGGCCATCGCGCCCTGATTCTGCAGCGCGGGCATGTATCCCCCCTCGCCGCCGCCCTGCTGCTGCTGGTAGAACTGCGCGGCGCCGTTTTGGTGCTGCTCGGGGATCCCGGTGTTGTGGCTTGCGACGGGGGAGGTCTCGAAGGAGCTGCGGCCTGAGCCCTTCGCTGGGACGAGGTTGGCGGGGCGGTGGCCGTCGGAGGGGGCGGTGGAAGAGGGTGTGGGGCGGTCGGAGAGGGCAGCGTCGCCTGAGGAGAGGTCCATGTCCATGTCAGATGTGAAGTGGCGTTGGACACCGTAGGTAGTGTCGTTGGCGTTGGGGAGGACGACGAGGCCGGGCATGCTGCCTAGGTTGGTGCCGGCGCCGGGGCGGCTTGGGAAGCCGCGCTCGGCGGCGGCCCAGGGCATCCCGCCTTCGGAGTAGCCACCGAATCGGTCGGAGGTTACGGGGGGAGCGGAGGTGGTGGGTGGGGGCGCGGTGGAGGG